>JBCEWC010007975.1:0-20644 GCA_038996855.1 Solanum aculeatissimum | reverse complement strand
AGACGGGCTTGGTTGGCCACAGCTTGGGCCAACATGGATACCACATTTTTGAATTCGGCATGGGACACCTGCTCCTCTACCGGTGCCCGAGGAGCTTGTTCCTCAATTCTGGGAGCCTGACGGGGAAGGAGAGCTCTTCTGGGAGGCATGTTCTGAAAGAGCGACAAGAACCAAGAGTTTAGAGCAATCTCATAAAGGGTACAAGGCACGATACAAGAGACAATGAAGTGATAAGTTCCTAAAACATCATCATAGCCTCTCACTCATAGGTATGACACGCATCACACCCATGAACGAGACTCTAAGAGACGCGGCATATTGGACTCCGAGGATCATTACAAACCTAGGGCTCTGATACCATCTTTGTAACGATCCGGATAGGGGCCTAAATGTGACATGGCGAAAGAGAACCCAAAAGGCCTTGATCAAGCCATCATAGCATCATCACACATATCATTGGTTTGGAAGAGCGGAGGCTAAACACATAACACATAAGCTCTAAGGGAAACGAGGCTTTGGGAACGTTGCCGGGAATGGGATGAACATGATTTCACATAACACATAACATTTATCTCTAAGGGGCGGGTAAGTAGGACTCAAGCTATGGGGGTATACCGGGGTTATGGGACTTTCCACAAAAGCACATAATCAACACACAATCCCAATATCAAGTCATAAGCATAATCATCACCATTTCCATAATCAAGGCTCATAAGCATAAAATTCCAAAATCATAATGTTCAACAATTACAATCCAACGTATAAGAGTTTAGTTTATCCAACAAGCCTCTACATAGATAAAGCGGGGCCTCGACATAGTTTGAGGCTCACCCTAAATAAGTAAGTAAGAAAAGTAAAAATAACACTAGCTAGATAGAAGGTGGCTATTGCTCTTGAACAAAAGGACTCACCACTAGCAAAAGTCTTCAAGAATGATCACACATCGTTCGGTGGAATATAGAAGTTGTCTCCGACACCTACATGGTTAGAACATGTAGACAAGAGTATGGATTAACATAATAAAGCATTAAGTATGCAGACATGTAAATGCATATGCACATAAACCTATGACAACCTACATGGCAAGGGCACATATATAGAAGTGAATATAAGAAGGAATAATATATCAATATGTCATGAAAGTCATGATGCATGAAATGTCATAATGCTTAATATAGAGGGTTCCTCAAAGTACACTTCCCAAACGACCTCTCTATGACACCAAAAGGTCCGTTTTGGATCCGTCCACTTAAACTCAACCCATGGCTACCAAAATTCAACCATGACTATTCCAACACCATACAAGACCAACCATTAAGAAGTTCAAAATTTTTTGAGTCGTTACATCTTCCCAACTAGACCAAGAAAAGGCAAACTAATCAACCAAGACTCAGTCACGACCTTTGTAACCTCATGGTTATCCTTGTTTTCTCCTGTATAAACTCCTCTTTCACTCACTAGAAAATAGGGATTTTTTTTAGATTTTTGGAGAGATTTTGTTTTCCCAGTAAATAGAAATAGGAAATTTCCCAAAAAATGGCTTAGGATGTTTTTATTAAAAATTAAAGGGTGGGATTTTGAGGACTAAGATTTTAGTTTTACGAATTAAAAAGAAAAGAGATTTTTCAGTCACATAAGGAGATAATTTCTAGTCATTAAAGGGAGAGTTTTGAAAAATTATTTCTGGGTTGTTTCGAGCTCGTCAAGTTGAAGTATGATTAATGGTGGTGAGAGTTCTCGTCTAAGCTTGTATCGTCATCCGATTCGCTGCCATAGGAAAGGTAAACTCTCCTCTTAGTTTTTGTTTGTTTAAATTTGTGGTTATTCTGGGTGCTGCTAAAGATATTCTTAGTTGATCATCATATGTTAGGATCGATTAAGGTTAATGATAGAAATGTCGTGGGTTTGCTGATACTCTTAGTTCCTGTCATTTCTTACTTCTATTATGTAAATTTTCATGTTTCTAGACTAGTTTCTATTGCTTCGAAGTCTTGGATATGAATGACGTCTAATTTGCTTATTGTATTCCCTGCTAAGGTTCCATGTCTAATATTTGTATGCTTAATTACCTCATCATCAAGTCGTGGATCATGATCCTTGAGTATATATTTCTTATTTGATCGCTTGTTGAAAGTTTTTTGGTGAAAAATGTTTATTTTGCTGCTCTATACAGTTAGAAATCATTATCTAGATCGTATTCTCTTTTTTTTTGTTTGTCTCTGTATTATTTTGTATTCTGTTTCTCTAGGTTTGTTAAGTATCCGGACATTACATTCTGTAGCGACTTACTTCCTTGATGGAGTTTGGTTGTTGTTTCACTGTGAATGTTAAGGAACTTGTTTTAGCTCCATGGATTTGATTAAATCTCATCTTCCTGATAAGTATGGACTTGGTTCAGTGTCACTGGATTGTTGTTTTCAGGGTGTTAGGTTGTCCCAAAATACTTTCTTAAATCTGCAAATTGGCTTAATTTTGACTCAAAATATGCTTTAGTTCGAGTCTAATTTATAGGTTGTTGTACATGCTATTTTGGTTTTCTGTGTCCTTCGAGTTCATGAGTTATTGGAATTCACTTCTATATTTGTTATAAGTCTTTAATTCTCGGTTTGACTTTCATGAATAACACGACCTTGATGCAACATTCAGTTTACTACCACTATGCATTAGGTTTGAATCACTTTGGGCTTCCTCGTCTAGAATTGTACCAATTAAAGGATCACTGCTAGTGTAGATGTTGCCGTTTGATTTTGGATGTATCTTTGTTGAGTTTATAAAAGGTTATCTCTTATTCTATTAGGATTTTTCGTTTCCTATATACATGGTTTCTTTAATGGCTCAAGATTACTTTCTTTTCTTTCTTTAATTTTGAATCTTTCCTATTTGGATTCCAGATTTCTTATCGCAAGGAACTGATCTTTGCCTTCTATGTTACATACAATTATCAAATGTTAAATATTTATAGTTAGTAAGCATATTTTTTGGAAATCTAGATTCATTCTTATGATATACTTGTCCTTAATTTGTTGTGCTCTAGAAAGGTTAATCCTTTTATAGAATTCAACTCTCCTCTTTTCTTTATGATTGAATGTGTCTTTGTTATTGTTGATAGAATAATGCATTTATTTTATTGTACATTTATGCCCTCATTATAATCAAATCAATGGTTGAATACTTACATAATTATTTATTTTGTTTCATGTGACATCGACCAGAGTCCTTTGGGACTCCCACCTTTCATTTTGTGGGGTCGTGAAGGCCCAAGCAGGTCGTTCCGAGTTTCTAGTTCGTTTCATGGAAGCAAATAGTGTCTCATAGGTTGTGGAGACTGCTTAAAATTTTTGGAAGTCAAAGGGGCGCTGATATACATCGATATAAAATATATATACAACCATGATATACACAACAAATAGGGGCCTAAAGGCCCACAAATCTGCAGCAGCGTTTTTTGGGATAATTATAACCACAGACCACTAAGAAAAAAAAACACAAAAAATAGCCTTACTTTTTTTATTACTAAAAATTGCCTGTCGGCCTTGTTTGTAACCCAAAATAGCCACTCGGCCATTAACTTATAAAGAATGGCAAATTATCATATTTGGTGGCCAAATGTTGACGTGGCTAGATATCAACCACACATGCTACTTTGGTCTCTTTTTTTATTCTTTTCTTTCTAATCTTTCTTCTTCTTTTTTAATTTTGTCGTTGTGCTATAAAAAGTTTTTCTAAACATTTTTTAATTACCTTTTTAAAATCTTTTTTTTAATGATTGTTTCACTTTTTCTGTAGAAAAATAAATATTTATGTTATTTTATTATTTTTTTAATTTATGATTCTATTTATTAAGGTGAAAATGTATGATAGTCAAATAAATATTAACATCGATACATTACATGATTATTCATACAATAGTGATACCCAATTATGCACCATCTGTATAATGTTGATACATTACATACCTATTTATATAATATCGACACACGTTTGTATACAATTTGTACAGTATTGATACATGTTTACATACTATTTATATAATATTGATACATGATTATACATAATTTATACAATATGAATACATTAAATAACTATCTATACAATATTGATATACGTTTATGCACATGTATACAATAGTGATACATGAAAAAAAAATCAAACATATATTTTTGTTTTAGAAAAAAGATATATATATATATATATATATATATAAATTAATAAAATAAAATAAAAATATTTTTTAATAAAAAATAATGTTGCCCAAAAAATACATGAAATTTTTTTTTTTGAAAAAAATTTCTTTTTCTTTATATAAATAACCGTGACAAAATAAAATAAAATAATTTTTAAAAAAATATTGCAAAAAAAGGTAGAATTTTCGGGCTTCGGCTGATTGAGCAAAAAGAGCCTAATGTCTTGGGCTTATTTGAGTTATGTTGAGCCCATGACCTTATTGAGTTATTTTCTTTAAAAGAAAAAGAATGAGTTACTTTTTTTATAAACTATTTTTTTTCTTGTATATATATGAAAATTTTCCGTCCTTTTTTGGATAAATGATCAAGACCCAATCTCTTAACTCTATCCTCTTACATTGTTTTATTTATTTATTTCTTTCTATTTATTTGAATACTAACTTATTTGCTTAATTTAACTTAATTAAATTTCCCAAACGACAAACTATTTTGTGTTAATTCTTTCTTTAATGATTGCGTGTTTAACTTAATTATTTTTGAAAATTCTAAATTATCTCAAAATGATCGAATGGTTCATTTCCTTTCGAAACTAGCTTGCTTTAAAATTTCAAGTCCTTTTTTTAAACTTACGTGAATTTTTTCTTTCAAAATCATTTAAAAATATTTAGGTAATTTATTATTTCTCTCTCAAAATAAATACTAATAAATAAATATTATTTTCTTTTAATTTCAAGTCCTCTTTAAAATTTTGACTAATGTTTCTTCTAAAATTATTTTTAAAGCACTTAGGTTATTTATTATTTTTCTTTAAAAAAGGAATAAATATATATTTCTTTTACTTAAAATATTCCAAGTCCTCTTCTTATAATAGGTTTGGATCCTCTCTTCACTTAGTTAATTTTGAAATATGTTTTCTTAGATGTCTTAGTTAAAAATTTTACAAGTATAAATTCTGTTAAATTCTAAGTATTTTTTTTCTTTGTAAAATTACTTGATTTACTTAAATAAATTTTACTTTTTTAAAAAAAAATCAAGTTTTGAATAGTTAGTAAAATAATTTCAAATCATCGGATAATCGCATGTTAGCGACTATTTTAAGTGTTAATACCTTCTTAAAATAGTAATAGGAACTATTACCCATTTTCTCGGAAATTTTATAGCTTTTTCTGTTAGAGTCTTAAAAATCTTTTAAAAGTTTTCTTAATTTCTGTACAAAATTAAGAGGCGACTCTCATTATTTGAAAAAATGGTTTTCTCATAAATTAATTAAGTTTAAACCGATTTTAATTTTTTTCTTAAAAAAGTCATTTTTATAATTAATAGAAATGGCGACTCCGCTGAGGATTTAATTAGGTTCCAACCATTAGATTTGACTTATTTGACTAACTATTCAAAATGTTAACTTTTCCTTATTTGCATTTTATTTATTTAAATTTTGATATATTGTCTTGTATTTCATGGCATAATCCCGTCAACCGACAAATAGTTTGCATTAGGATAACGGGTGATTATGTGGTTATTCGCGGTTGTCCCTTCAGAAAAATTATTTTATATTTCTTTGAAAATAGTAAAGGGGTAGTTGGTTCGCAGTTGTCCAATGCTATTTTCGATATAACCCCCTAGTTTGCCCAACTCGGGTCCCAAGTCTTTTTGAATCCAATTCTTAGTCAACCTAGGTTAGAGTGAAGCCAAATCACTTCTTCTAAGCATTTTCCTAGGCTGACCAAATACCTAATGGGTATTGGGCCCATTAGATAGACCATCTTGAGTCCAAAGTGGCCATCGACCCGAATAGACGATCATGTTTATGTGTTTAAAATTTGAAGGTTGTATACACTATCTGACGAACCATTGTCCCTCGGGATTGGGTATTTTTCATTTTTAATAGGTAATTTATTTTTGAAGACAATGAAAGATCTTCAAAAACTTTGAGAAGTTCAAGAAGAAAGACTTATTCGAAGGCTTAGTTTAATATTGTACCCCTACGTGGGACTAAGTTTTGTATTTCTTTTTTCCATATTATGTATCCCCATTTAGTTTATTTATAAAATTTGTAAGATATTTTTAGGACAATGAAACATTTCAAATGGTGTAATACATCCTTCAAATTATTAGGTTTACCCTTGGCATAAAGGATCACATATATATGTAGTAAGACGCGTTATATTTTGTTTATGTGTTGAATGCTATATATTTTGCTTTATTCGTATTGTTTGTCTTATGTGTCTAAATACATATGTTTTGCCTCGAACATGATTGGTCTATCATTCCATTTCAAAGTTTTAGAACATATTAGATATATAAACTCAAATTTTGGGTCTTTTTGAAATACTCTTTGAGTCCATTATCAAAAACACCTAAAATCACTCCTTATGTTCAATTGGGTCATCACTCAAATTCCATGTTGACCTTGTTATTATCGAAAAATAATTTTCCATCTCAAAATAGCCAGAATTTTCAAATACTCTATCAGTTTCAAATCAAACACCATTATTGTCAGTTGAACTTTTTAAAAAGTCAATTTGCGAACATTTTATTCAAATCACGTAATTTATTCATTCCAATACATTAAATGATCAAATTTTGTCCATTTGGTCATTCTTTTAGAACCTCCCATTCTTCGAATTTTGGACCTATTTAGGCAAAACAAATGTTATTTGTTGCTTTGATTAATTATTATGATTAATGGACTAACTCTTTCACCTTTTGAGTTTTTTCGAGTTTTTCCTTTTCTTACCAAAAGGAGAGACTGATTTGTGTTGGTAATCAAACTTGCTCACTTCATCAAAGCAAAACAACTTTTAAATATTTGTTGGCAGAACATTCATATTTTACATGATCTAAGGCTAAGAAACTTACTGTAGACTCATCACTTCTTACTTGGACCACTAAAAAGACTCATTCGAAAATGGATTCTGGATCAATCAACACAGTCACTTCATCTGAATTATTCCTTGCTATATCTGTTGCGGTTAATCCTGGTACCTTGACAGTAACTGAATCACAGTTGGAAGTCATTGCTTGTCTAGAGCAACGACTCACAGAACTAAGTCTCATGGTGACACAATACCAAGTTGCTTTTCAGAACTAACCTCTCAATGCTCGCCAAAAAAGTCCTCTATTACCTTTATTTTCGACCTCAAATGAGCTTGGTCAAGGAGATCTTTTTACCACTTCTCAACAAACTCAAAATGCTTCATTCACTCGTCCAACCTAGGAGGCTCCCCTTGTTTACACTTTTGCTCCTCCAAAAGCTCCAACTGTGACACACCATGCTCCACCAGTATACACTTATGTTACCGCGTCACCTATTACCAAGGTTCTTTACCATCAAGATATTGATCACTATGTTAAAATTGAAAATGATACAAAAGTTGTTGATATTGAAATGATGAATAGGAAGTTGAAAAGCCTAGAGGATGCTATGAGAGGTCTTCATGGGTTCGATGGCAATCAAAGTGTGAAATATGAAGAGTTGTGCACATTTCCTGATGTTGAGCTGCCTCTTGGTTACAAGATTCTAAAGTTTAAAAAGTTTGATGGATTAGGAAATTCGTTCTTCCATTTGAAACTCTATTGTGAGAAATTGATTGGCATTAGAAATAATGAAGGAATAAAAATCAAATTTCTTAACCAAAGTTTGACTGGAAGATCTTTGGAATGGTACTCCAAGCAAGATGTGACTAAATGACGTACTTGGGATGATTTGGCGAATGCTTTTGTGGATCACAACAAGTTTCATGTTGAGATTGCTCCTGATAGAATCTTCATCATAAAGCTAAAACAAAATTCAATGGAATGCTTCCGAGAATATGCCATACGTTAGAGAGAAGAGGCATCTAGGGTACATCGACCTATGGAGGAAACAAAGATGATCACCTATGTCATTCAAGCTCAAAATTCAAAATACTATGAACGAATAATGCCAATGGGTGGAAAGAAGTTTGCTGAAGTTATCAAAGATGGAGAAATGATTGATGACGACCTTAAGACTGTTAGAATAACAAGCTTGACATCATTTAGAGCCCTTCCAAACTGGCTCATTTGGAAATGGAAAGAAGAAAGAGAAAGAAGTTATGACAGTGATGACTCAGGGATCTACCTCATATAATTGTCAGGCACCTCAAAGTTACCCCAGTTCACAATATCCCATATAAAATGCACAAGCAACATATTGTGCTCAGCGATCGATGCAAAACAATGCACCTCGTCCTAATTTTGAGAGAAAACCTTCTCGAGTCTTCACTTCATTGGCAGAATCATTGACTACTCTTTTTGAGAGGTTGAAGGCTGCAGGAATACTCCATCCAATAGAAGGTAAGGTTGTGAATACTTCAGCTGATTGGTATGACCCAAGTAAGTGTTGTACTTATCACTCAGGGGTTGCTGGGCATGATACTGAGAGGTGTATCACCCTTAAGCATAAGATCTGATCGACAACAAGATAGTTACACTTGCAGAATCTCCAGTGAATATGAACAACAACCCACTTCCTAAATACAAGGAGTTATTATTGGTGCAACCAATTACAAAGAAGAATGGAATTTTGGAGAAATCACACTTTTGACATCTTTTAGTCCTGCATTTGAAGTTTAGCATTTCCTTTCCCTGTAACCACATTTTTATTGCTTTCTATCCTTTGTAATAACATGCTATAGTTTCATTTTCTTTGTAATGTTCTTCCTTTATAATATGAACTACGTTCGACCTGATTTTCCTAGTGGAATACGTAGGCGGCCTTCATCGGCTTCGGTCACATTATCTAAAAAATCTCAATTCTCCTTTATACTTGGAACTATATTTGACCTGATTCCTGCCTCAACGTGATACTTAGGCACCACACCTGTTCGGTCATATTTCCTGTAAGAGTTTTATTCTTCTCTACAATGAAAACTTGGATAAAATTTTAAAAGGATCTCAAAATTCCTTTGAAGAAGACTTTCTTCAACAAGTCAGAGTTAGAATCATGCTAAAGTTGCAACTGGGGCAGAGTTTTTGAGGTTCTCTCAAAAAATCAGTCAGGAGCTACAAGACAACTAAGACATCTTTTGTGTTCTAAATTGGGGTAGAATTTTTAGGAGGACCCTAAAAAAATCTATCAAGTTGGTAGTTCAAGGATAATTTTGTGTGCAAATCATATGGTGGACAAACATAAATTTGACAATGCAAAATCAACATGGATCAGTCTCTCAAAACTAAAATTTTTCTTTGGCTACAAGAAATATGAAGTCACGAGGCATCATTAGACCTATAGTGGCCTCATCATGATTCAGATGATTTCTACTTTTACTCATTTCCTGAATTTATTCTCATTACTCTATTCATTTCCTAAATCTCTTCATATTACTCTATTGTAATTTATAACACATCTTCTTAATATTATAGATAAGATAGTCTGGCACAATGGCAAAGATTATGAGATTTCACTTCGGCCAATACAAGCTGAACAACTCCATCTTTCAACTTATCTTCTTTCTTGTTATCTATTTTGATAAGTTAACTTCGTTACTACTTATATTTAAACTCTACAAGTATCATTGCTAGAACTGAAAGCAATTTTTGAAAGATTTTCTCAAATTTTGAAGAATCAAGCTAGATGTTCAGCAGAAAAAAGAGACACGAGTTAATCTTTTAAAGATATTATTACATACTCTAAGGACTTCCGGCGCCAAAAAACTCAGTTTGACAATCTATCTATTATGTTTATCTTGACAAGTTTAGTCCTTCAATATTGTTGCCTTTTGTTGGCAAATTTAATGTTCTCTGTAGATTCTATTAAGTTTCAAAAATATGGAGGGTCACTTCCTTCAACTTGATGTTAATTTATTTTTGGATCGTCATCTCCTTTAATATGACATGTTAAATTATTATTGGATCATCATCTCTTTTAATATGACACGTTAATTTATTATTTGATCATCACCTCCTTCAGTGTAACACATTAAAATTATTATTGGATCATCACCTCTTTCAGCGTGACACATTGAATTATTATTGGATCGTCACCTCCTTCACTATGACATGTTGAATTATTATTGGATCGTCATCTCCTTCAGTATGACACATTAATTTATTATTGGATCGTCATCTCCTTCAACGTGACATGTTAAAATTATTATTGTATCATCACCTCCTTCAGCGTGACATATTTAATTATTATTGGATCATCACCTCCTTCAGCATGACACGTTGAATTATTATTGGATCGTCATCTCCTTCAGTATGATACATTAAATTTTTATTGGATCATCACCTCATTCAACGTGACACATTAATTTATTATTGGATCATCACCTCCTTCAGCATGACATGTTAAAATTATTATAGGATTGTCATTTCCTTTAGTATGACATGTTCAATTATTATTGGATCATCATCTCCTTCAGTATGACACGTTCAATTATTATTGGATCATCATATCCTTCAGTATGACATGCTAATTTATTATTGAATTGTCATCTCTTTCAGTATGACATGTTAAAATTATTAGATCATCATCTCCTTCAGTATGACATGTTATATTACCATTAGATCAACATCTCCTTCAGTATAACATGCTAAAATATTATTGGATTGTCATGTTCTTCAGTATGACATGTTAATTTATTATTGGATTGCCATCTCCTTCAGTATGACATGTTAAACCAGATTTGCCCGAATTATGTTCTTATCTACGTTATATTTACTACTAACAAGCTTTTTCTAATTTACAATACATAAGCGTGGACTAGGTCATAAAAGACGCAACACAACATGGAACTTTTTCCTCAGCAACGAACTGGATATAGTCTGAAGAGGAATGTCAAATTGTTTGGACACAAGCTGAGAGGCGACTTCCACCACAATCCAACCACATCCCTGTTAGAAGGCATATGGGTATTTCTTTGGGTTTATCAGTTTCAATTTTGCTTCTGGGTAATCTTAACTCTCACCGGAAGCAACCTTTCTTATCTGAGTGACAATATTAAGATTTTTGAAAATTATGTTCATGTAAATTCTTAAATATGAATGTGAAGCGTGCCGTATTCACAATTAAGAGGTTGCAAATCTCTTTTTCATACTTCATTTATTTGTCACTCATCTCGAAGCAAAGGTATCTTAAAATAAGAGATTTTCTTTTCAACTGATTGAGTTGAACTACAAGCAGCCTAATTCCTAATTTCAAGGATATGTAGGTGATACACCCAAATTTACACTCCAAATGAAGAGTAAAGTGGTCGTTGATCAAATATAGAACCTAAGAAGAGTTGGGGTCGATTCCACAGGGAATGCGTGAGAATATATCTATTAGGACTTAGTTCCAAATGTAATACCTATTTTTGAAACAAAGGTGCATAATATAAATGGGGGGTTTTAGTGATTAAAAACTAACTTGCAAAAATATTCTAGTAACTAACTAACTAACAACTACTGGATTTCAACAATTGATTGCAAAGCTAGGATTGCGGTCCCCATGACACCCAACTCGATAGTCAAACTTAGGAAATATACTGGTCATAATTGTGTACACAGAGTTAAACAAGTTAGCTAACACCTAATTCACCTTCCGATCCTTCTTAGGTGCATTTCATTCATTACCTTTCGGTCTCATAACATATACTCTTTGCCCCTTGCTACGAACTCCAGGATGCTCTCACCTTCTGGTATTAAGCACTTAGACTAGGTTAATAACCCCAAATTCTATTGTAGGACTCATTTACTAATCTTTACATCCCTTTCGGGCATGTAATGAATACGGGCATACTCTAATGCGTCGACTCATTAAGGAAGAAATTAAACTGAAGAATACTATGATGCATACTTACAATCAATCCTAAATTTTACCCCAAATTTGCCTATCTTAACTAGTTGTCATGGTTCTCACAACCCTAGTTGTGGTTTAGCCTAGCATAATTGATGAAATCATGTTATTAACAAATAAAGAAATCATGGAAAAGAACTTATGATTGAAGAAACAATGAATTCATGGATCACAATCTCAAAATGATGATAGAAAACCTATGAATTTAATGGATTTTGCTCAAAAAGTTATGTTCTCTCCTTAAGTTCACTCTCCAGCAGTCAATAATTATGAAAAACAGAATAAAAAAGTATATATATATAAAAGAAAATCCAATCCGACTTGAAATAGGAAAATAGGCTTTGGCATAGCTGATGGAAACTACGCAACCCATGTAACAATGGTTTGTGATCCTTTACTTTGCATTTTTCACTGTCACCTCATCATCATCCTCGCGGATGACTTCACGGCCCGCGGCATGTCATATGGCTCGTGGTGGGCTACATGTGCTTTCACTTCATGTAATTCTTCTTATTTTCCACGGTACTCTATGTCATGTTGACGACTTGTGTTATCACCCATGTACACTCTCATGGTCTGTGTGAGGTACCGTGAGGCTTGCCTTGGATCCTTTTCCGCTTTCTATGGTTCACAAGTGCTAAGTTTAGGATAACAATAGGGCTCACGGTCTGTTTCATGTCTCACAGACCGTGAATCCTATATGGTCCTACACTTAAGTGTTTTGCCCATTACTTCAACGACCATTGTCCTAGCTTGCGTCAGTTCCATGGCTTAGTACATGACCCATCTCGAGCTTCACAGTCACTAAGGTACTCCGTGTGTTGTGCCTTTATGATGCCTTGCTCCATTCACCCTTGAGTGCACCAAAGATGTCAAAGTGTGAGGCCACGGACGGCCCCACGGTCCGTGAAAGGGTTCACGAGCTGTGAGGGCTCCCGTGATGCCTCACTTGGTTCATTTATTACTTCTCTCCTATTCGTGGTGCATCACCTCTACTGGATGGCTCAATAAATGGCCCGTGTAAGGCCACACGGCCTGTGAGGGTGCTCGTGTGGTCCTTGTTCAATTTATTTTCAACTCTTGAAGCCTCCTTCTTGTCCGAATCCATACCTTGACCTTATTCTCAAAAGGTATCATAAAACAACACATCAAACCCACAAATTTTCTTGAGAACTCACAAAAATTCCATGTTAAAAGTGTTATAAGAGTCGTATTTTCATGACTCATCAACACTCTTAACTTTGAATTGTTGCTTGTCCTCAAGAAATGACAAAAAATAAAACATAAGGACACACAAATACAAGCCTCTAACCGGAATCATACAATAACCCCTCAATCAACTCACATATGCCCAGAAAGTAAGCTCACAATGTTCTTGCACCCAAAAAGACTTACATAGATCAAGTTCAACATTACACCATATTCAGTTGTTCCACATAAGCTCAAGAACAAAGAAGACTAGTTGTGTTAGCAACCAAACAGTGCAAGGATAGTGCCCTCACTACAAAGAAGTCTCACTCACAGCATATACATAAAAAAATAGAGATTGGAACGTAGATACTCACGCTCACAAAATATTTTCAACTTACCCACGAGTACAAACCATACACTTGCCCTTATTTTCATTACTTTGACTCTCGAATGACCTTTGTAGGATCACTTTAGGACTTTTACAGCTTGTAACATAGGCTCGGGCTAGGGTGTGGTATATTTAGGATCACAGTGACTAATTTGCCCCTCTGAGACACTACTTTGGCTTAGCCCTCTACTTTCAGTACCTAAATTCTTATTGTCCTTATTTTTTCAACTTTCTTTGTTGTTAGGAGTGATTTCTGCTTTTATTCATTCTTTTTCTTTTTTTTCTTTTGTTTTAATCATGGTCACATCCCCAAGATTTTCTTTTCCTCTTATCACTTGACTCTTTTCAACTCTTACTTTTCTGTTTTTCCCATAATAGCTACCCTAAACTTAGGCTTTTGGCCTAGGTTGAGGTACATGATGTCTTTTTAAAGGACCATAGCTAGTATAAGCCACCCTCAACTTAGGCTTTTGGCCTAGGCTGAGGTTCACAATGTCCTTAGAGAGACCAGGTCTAAAGTAAGGATTCACAAATAGACATGGGAGGTGAGTAGGGTGATTACAAGAAAATGGTTTGTTCAGGCTCAACTTTTTGTTCAAAGGGAACAATTTCATTTGGTTGGTTCATTTCAGGCTAAGTGGCTTTACACAAAAATGGCCTAAGATCCACTCCTAATCCAATCATTCAATTATTTTAGTAGGACTAACCAGGCAAGTTCTAGCTTACAAGTGTGTCAATAGAATTAGACAAATACGCTCATACACACATGACACATATCCTACACTATCCAATACTTAACCAACACAGTCATGCTTCATTCATCAGGATGCCAACTAGAAAATATATACAATGCTTTACAATGATCACACAGTTTAGTCAGGATGGGATGTATGCACATATAAACAATTTGAATTTTTTAAAACTTGGGGCAGTTTAGTCACAAAAATTGTGGGTTACTGTAGACTTATATAAAGACTTATATTTATGCAAATAACACAACTTAAACATGCCAGTTCTACTAGATAATACACCTGAGAGAAAACAAACATGATAACAAAAAATTCTCAGGTGGCATCCCCAATCCCTCTAAAAAAAATGTGCAATGCCCTCAATGCACATAGAATAGAAAATACCAATACAAGGGAGAGAACATACCTGAGACTCCCTAGGCATCAGACTCATCATCAGCAGGATGTGATCCCCTAGCAGGGTCGTCTCCATCAAAGTATGAGGTACATCTAAAAGAACTCCCCAAGGCTCCAGCTTTTGCTGCCTCATATGCACGCCTCTCTCGCTCTTCTTGCTCTACAACAACCCACCTTTCGGCTCTTAGCGCTTTGCATAATTATTTCTCTTCAGCTGCGTTGGCATCAGACAGTGGGTTGTTTCGCTGAGACCACTTCTTATCCTTCCCCTTTCTTGTAGGGGTCTCAGCTGGTGGTGCAGGGACGTCCGATGTGCAGGAGGTACACCCCAATAATCACCTAGAGATGGTGCTATAGCTGGAGCGGAAAATAGATTCATCAGATACTTTGCCGGGGGAGGCGGTGGAGGAGCGTTGTAGTAAGTAGTTAGGACAACTATTTTCTTCTTCATCTCAGTGACTCTATTTATAATATTGGCTGCCTCTAGTCCTAAAAAACTATTGAACCTTTCATTGAAGTACCCCTCTAGGCTGTTTACCTGGTTTTGGAGGATGGTTATCTGGCTCCGAATGTTGGTCAGAAGTGACTCCACAACTTAGTTCACATCAGTTTGGACTACCTGCAGCATCTGCTTCACGATCTAGTCCACTATGGCCCTAGTCTATCTCTGATCATTGGCCAACCTGGACAGAAACTCATAAGGGACGTAGACATACCCTGGTGCCATCATATTGCTGGGGGCCTTCAGGAGTAGAGACATGCTCCTCTTGTTCATACTTCAGGGAAGCCTCATCTTTTTCCCCTCCTGGATGCGGGACCCCTCTTTAGACTGGGGGGCCAAGGCCTGATGTGTTGTCTGGGCTTGAGTGGTGCGAGGTAAGTGAGGGCAGACGTTCCCTGTATAATGCACCTCAGACACCTCAGAGGAATCATTACCCTAGCCACTACTTTTCCTATAGCTGGAAGACTCGGTTAGAGAATCATATAGGCATGACCCAACTCCTGTCTGGGTGGTGCAGACTTTTAACGTGGTGCCATGATACCTGCAGGCAACAAAGCAAAGAAACGGTAAGCATTTTTGGAAATATGGAATGACATACTAACGGGTACTCATACTTACCCAACGGTATAACAAGTGATAATAACCCTTAAGAGTGGCATCACCCGGTCTATCATAGGGAAATTTCACTAAATAGGGCATGCAAAATGAAATCACACGCTAGCTTTGAAAAATATTAACCAACACATAGAACATTGTTAGACGGGACCATTACACGGACTGTGTAGCATGACATGGGTTGTGAGGTGGTCTGTATAATGTGTATTGGGGTACCTTTTGAAGGAACCAGCTAGAAGGGACCCCACACGAGCCGTGAGAGGTCACACGAGTCATGTGAGGTACCATGGGGAGGCACTCGGAAATGTTTCACAGAGGATCACATAACGGACCACTGCACTGTCCATATGAAGTCATATGGCCCATGAAGGGCACCGTGAGGAACAACCTTGAAAAATATCTGACACCCACCATGCGAATCAAGTGATTTTGCACATGAATCGGCTTCAGTGTACCACTTTAAACCTATTTCATGAGGTAAACTACTGATTTCCACAAGAAAACAACAAGTACACCCTAAAATCTCTTCAAATCCATGGGAAAACCTTCTAGGGGTCAATAATGGCGGATTCTCACCACTAACACATTAACCTACTCAATCTACCATGCCATATCATAATGCACAACTTAAATCTTCAATTTTAAGCAAGATTAGTCACATGCAACCACAACCCTCACTAAAAAAAAAAGAAAAATCCACTTACTTGGATGGAGGATGATAGTATGCTAAGGAATTGAAGTCCCAAACCATGGATTGCTCTACGAATCGTGAGAGAAAGCTTTCCTTCGTGGTGAAGGAGAAAGGATTTGGTAGATTTGAGAAGGTAAGTGTGATAGGAATGAGAGATGTGTGTAAAATAGGGAATAGGGCGTGTGGGGTTTTAAGTATGGATAATTTTGACCAGTCAAAATCGTTCAACCCTCACCTCAACAGACAACCACATGGGCCGTGACACATGACACAGTCCATTTGGCCGCCTGCCTGACAACCTTTGGTTAATGCAGTGTTGGTCGCTTCTCACGGATAGCCTCACGGTCTGTGTGGTGTCACACGATCTGTTTGGTCCATCTGTTTAGCACCACTTGGAGAAATTTGAGTACTTACCTAGAGACGCACAACATGAGTTGTCTCTTAGTCCGTGTGGTGACACACGATTTGTGTAATGACCCGTGGCACTTGCCTTCACCCATATTTTCCCATTTTGAGCTCCTACGCGCGTGACACCCATCGTGAACACCTTTAGAGACTCCCTAATAACACCTATGTGTACTTGCGACTACAAAAACAACAACTAATGATATCAAAATAATATTTTTTTAATTTAAATAATGAGCATGGATTGCCTCCCATGAAGCACTTGATTTAACGTCGCGACATGACGCGACTCCTTGACCACTCAGATTTTGTCAAGGTGCACTTTCTCCACCAAGGAGATTTCGACAACAACACTGAAATATTTCTTGACCCGTTGACTATTGACTTTGAACCTATGCCCAGTTTCAGCTTCTAGCTCTAGTGCACCATGGGGGAATATTTGAGCAACTTTGTACGGGCTAGCCCAGATAGGCTTGAGTTTTCTTTAAAAAAGCCTCAGTCTAGAGTTGTACAGTAACACCTTATCGCCAACACTGAAGTTATGTGGTGCGATGTGATTGTCATGCTAGACTTTTATCCTGGCTTTGTAGAGTGCAACACTCTCATATGTGTGCAGACGAAACTCATCTAACTCATTGAGTTGATCAAGTCAAATCTATGGCTTCATCCCAGTTCATATTCAACTTCTTTAGAGCTCAGAGTGCTTTGTGTTCTAACTCCACTGGTAGATAGCAGTCTTTACCAAACACCAATTGATATGGTGACATACCAATATGGGTCTTGTAAGTCATTCGATAGGCTCACAGCGCATCATCCAATTTCCTAGCCCAATCAGTTCTAGCTGGATTCACAAACTTGGTTAAGATCTCTTTAATCACTCTATTTGAAACTTCATCCTGTCCACTGATCTGTTGATGGTAGGGCATGTAAACCTTGTGTTGTCAGACTCCATACTTAACCAACATAGAACGGAAGGTCTTGTTACAGAAATGAGTTTCTCCATCACTAATGATAGTTCTAGGAGTCTTAAATCTGGAAAAGATATTCCACCTCAGAAATTGAACCACACTTTTGCTCTCATTATTTTGCAATGCCACTGCCTCCACCCACTTAGAGATGTAATCCACTGCCACCAAGATATACCTCATTCCATATGAACTTACAAATGGGCCCATGAAGTCAATGCCCCAGATGTCAAATATCTCGACCTCAAGAATAGGTATCATAGGCATCTCCTGACGTCTAGAGATATTTCCCTGCTCTGGCATTGATCACAGTCCTACACTAAGTCATGGGTTTCTCTGTAAATAATAGGCTAGTAGTACCCACATTGCAGTATTTTCTTAGCGGTCCTAGCACTACCATGATGGCCCCCCACTGAGGAAGAGTGGCAGGCCTCCATGATACTCATCATCTCCTCCTCAGGGATGCACCATTGAATGATCCCTTCAACATATGTGCGGAACAAGAATGGCTCATCTCAAAAGTACCTACGCACATCATAAAGAAAATTTTTCTTCTGGTGAAAGGTTAGGCCTTCAAGCATGAAGTCACTCACTAGATAGTTAGCAAAATCAACAAACTAAGGAATTAAGTCAACAAATGCGGCAATACCTGCTCATCGGGAAATAAATCATCGATGGTCAGCCAATCATTGCTTGGGGACTCATCCTCCAACCTGGATAAATGGTTTTCTAGCTAAGTTTTAGGCCTTTTTTCTATCTCACACTTCAAAGTCAAACTCTTACAGCAAAGGAACCCACCTGGTCAATCTTAGCTTGACATCTTTCTTAGCCATGAGGTATCTCAAGGATGCATGGTCAGTATGCACAATCACTTTAGTGCCCAAAAGGTAGACCCAAAACATGTCAAATGCATATACTACATCCAACATCTCCTGCTCAATCATAGTGTATTTCCTTTGGGCCTCATTGAGGGTTTTGCTGGCGTAGTAGATGGGATGAAAAACTTTGTTGTGCTTCTGGCCAAGCACAACACCTACGGTAGTCCCACTGGTGTCACACATTATCTCAAATAGGGCTGACTAGTCGGGAACAACTACCACAGGTGCAGAGATCAACTTTTGCTTCAGGGACACAAAGGCTTGCAGGAAGCTTTCATTAAACTGGAACTTGGCATCTTTTTCCAATAGTTTACACAATGGGTGTGTAATTTTAGATAAATATTTGATGAATCAGGAGTAGAACCTCGTGTGTCCCAAAAAACTTTGGATCCCTTTAACAGAGATGGGAGGTAGTAATATTTCAATAACCTCTATCTTCACCTTGTCTACCTCTATGCCTCTTTAAGAGGTCTTGTGGCCGAGGACTATCCCTTCCTTGACCATGAAGTGGAAGTTTTCCTAGTTCAAGACCAGGTTTGCCTCCTCACAACGTTGTAATGCCCTGCTGAGGTTTAGGAGACAATCATCAAAAGACTTACCCACCACAAAAAAATCATCCATAAATACCTTAAGGGTGTCCTTGACCATGTCAGAGAATATTGACATTATATACCACTGGAAGGTGGCTGGGGCATTGCATAACCCAAAAGGCATTTGCCTGAATGCGAAAGTACCATACAGATAAGTGAAAGTGATCTTCTACTGATCCTTAGGAGCTATGGATATCCGATTGTAGCCCGAATACC
Source organism: Solanum aculeatissimum (assembly GCA_038996855.1). Lineage (NCBI taxonomy): Eukaryota > Viridiplantae > Streptophyta > Magnoliopsida > Solanales > Solanaceae > Solanum > Solanum aculeatissimum. Next base: position 1,073 of record JBCEWC010007975.1, on the reverse strand, counting down.
ATCCAAGAAGCAGTACCACCCACACCCTACCAATCTATCTAATATTTGGTCCATGAAGGGTATGGGAAAATGATCCTTCAAAGTCCATCTGTTCAACTTTCGGTAATCCATGCATACTCACCATCCAATGACAAGTCGCGATGTAACCAACTCATTCTTATAATTGGAGACCACCGTTATGCCTTCTTTCTTAGGGATACACTGTATCGGGATAACCCACCGATTGTCAAATATTGGGTATATAACCCCAACAGCTCACCACTTGATAATCTCCTTCTTCACAACCTCTTGTATAGGGGGAGTTAGCCGGAGCTAATGTTCAATGCTAGACACACACCTATCTTCCAACTTGATTTTATGTGTACATATTCCTGGCAGAATCCCAACAATATCTGGTATGGACTAGCCAATGGCCCTTTTGAACTTTTGAAGCATTTCCAGCAATGCCATCATCTGGCTCTCCATTAAATTTGCGGCCACAATAATGGGGAGAGTGTTATTAGTACCAAGAAATGCATACCTCAGGTGTTGTGGTAGTTCCTTGAGCTCCAAAGTGGGAGGCATTTTACTAGACGGCTTAACTGGTGGAGATGGTGTGTTCTGTAAGTCTAAGTCAAATTTTCTTGGAATATAGCGTCTGTGTCACGACCCGGATAGGGGCCTAGATGTGACATGGAAAAAGAGGACCCAAAGACCCTCGATCAAGCCATCATAGCATCACTACACTCATCATCGGTTCGGAAACGCGGAAGCTAAACACATAGCACGTAAGTTCTAGGGATTCGGGAACTTGGGACTCAAGCTATGGGGACAATGTGGGAATGGGATATGCATGCTTGCACATAGTCATTCATAATAACCAATCATATAAACCATAACATGATGAAAGAGACATTATCATAAATCAAGAGAAAGTAACATCATATTACATAGCCAAATATCCAACATGCAAGTCAAACGTACAAGAGTATAGATTTGTCCAACAATGCTTCTACTTAGATGAGCGGGGCCTCGACAAGTTTGAGGCTCACCCTCAAGTCAATAGAAAGTAAATACATGAAAATAAAGTGGTA
>JBCEWC010007974.1:0-20646 GCA_038996855.1 Solanum aculeatissimum | reverse complement strand
TTTTATATGATATCCTAGTTGGCAGCTTAGGTGGCGGAATTAGTGCCACATGGCTTGCCACGTGTGTGTTGTTAACCCTTGAGGGGTATTTGTGGTCTCTTAAGATAACGGCAAGGATATTTTTGGTCCAAAAATCTAACGGAGGGTATAAATGATCTATTTTGCATAGTTCAGGAGCAATTTTGACCCTTTTCCGTTATTTCTTTAGTCTTTTCCATTCAACATGTGTAATTGCACTATCTTTTTCATCGAATCACATGTGTCTTTCAACAGAATAAACATATAGCTCATCAACACCCTTCAAAGAACAAAACTGAGTGCTAGGATGTTTCAGATTAACATTAAAATATATTTAATTATTTTTTATTATTTTATTATTACTAATGAAATATAGTTATATTTTATAAATAAATATAAAGTAGGCTTGAGTTGTCCACTTCTATTCATTTATTATATATAATCCATAAAAAAATTTCATAAACTTTTTAGTTAAAACTTTTTATGACAATTATTTATTGACGTGCATGCTTCACCTGATTGATTATATTTCTTTAACTGTTTCAATTATGATTTTATAATACTATTCCTAATAAAATATTTTTTCAACTGTAATTTTACTATGTCATTCCAATCAATTATTTTAAGTCATGTAAATAATAAAATTAAGATAAAATAAATTTCTTTTGAAACTGAACAAATAAAATAAAATTAATTATTTTAATATCTTTCAATAATTATATTTGTGTAAAAAAAAAATACTTCAAAAAAATATAATATAAATAAATCAAAAGGTTCATGTATATTAATTAATGATGTAAAAAGTACTACACGTCACAATATTTGTCAATTTAAATTTTTGATTCTTGAAATTTTATCCGTGTTGCATAAATTGAGACAAAGAAAGTAACATATATTATTTAAAATTTATGTAAAATATACTATAAATTACAAATAATAATGATTTAAATAAATAAGTTAAATTTTAATTGACTCTCAAATTTTTATAGTGCTACATAAATTGAAACAAAATAAGTAACATATATTATTTAAAATTAACATAAAATGTACTATAAGTCGCAATAATTAACAACTTAAAATTTTAAAAATATACAAAATATTCTATCAACATCACATAAATTGAGATAAGAAAAATAATTATTATTGAGCCTGTGCTCTTCTAGTAGGGACAATTACAGTGCATGGTCGTTTGGCAAAAATAATTACAAAAAAATAGTCATTCGTTGTATAGTCATATATAATCAGTGTATATTTTATGTATAGTCAAGTTATATTCAATTTTTGAATATATCCTAATGTATATGTATATTAAGTGAAATATAAATTAATGGGCTGGATGATCCGATCCGGCGGACCCGTTTCTTTTTTATTCCTTCTTTCCTCCTCTGTCCTCGAGCTCATGTCAATGCCCTCTCCGCTTAATCCCAATTTGAAAAAAAGGAGAGTAGAGTGAATGACATGAATTATAGGAGGGAAAACATGAAGCTGAATCACTCGAGCTTCATCTTCTTCTTCAACTTGTAACAATCATGGCGACTTCTGATTCTCAGCGTCGCTGCGTCTTTGGTTAGTATTTTTTCCCTAATCCTCCTTATTTCTCAATTATTTTATGAAAGGGTTAGTGTAATTACACCAAGTATTGCTTAATTAGTTGAAAAGACTGAAACTTTAACCAATTGGGCATATTGGGGTTGGTGATTCGGTCCAATTTACGTTGCTTCTGTGTGTACTTTTGTATGTTAGGACTGGTAGCAACATTTCAGCAGAATTTGTTTGTAATTTGGATTTGTTTATGCGTGATGTAGTTGGGAATATACCATATGATGCTACCGAGGAGCAACTAATTCAAATCTGTGAGGAAGTTGGACCAGTTGTTTCTTTCAGGTCATTCTTTGCCTTCTCTCTTATTTTACTCGGAAATAGTTTTATCTTTTATTTAGTTAAAACAGATGATTTGGTTTTCCGTTGCGGGATATAGAAGAGGTTTGTCGTGTTGCAAGTTTCCAACTTACAAGTGCACTAACATATCTAGTATATGTAATCGTTACAGTAAAACACTACTACAAATACTTGACAACAGGGAAGATGATTGTATTTAACAATCGGAAATAGGGAAACTACAATAGGAAAGCTGAAAATGAAATAGTAACAAAGAAGGGGGTGAAACAGTAGCAAAGAATGGGATGAGATGCCAGAGGAAGGTGCTGGCATGCCATACAGAACGAGGATGAGTAGGACAAAGATTTTTCTTAACAATTTGCATAAACCTCTTCATACTACAGAGTACTGCTTTTGTAGCAACTATATTTCTTCTTAGCTTGTCAAATAGCCCTTTAATACCCTTTTGTCAACCAGGATCTGAGACATAGTTCAATAACAATTTGCTGGGCTGTTTCATTTTTTGGATCTTGCATAATCTCCCCTAGCCCAATTACTTCAACTTGGTCGCCCGTCTTGTCTATTCACAACAATACTCTTTTAACCTTTTCATCACAAATTTGGTGTTTTGTAATGCTGATTATCCGATAATGCATCCCCGTAGATGTTGTTTTGCTGACTGGGGATTTGAGGTGACTAATGGATAGAGTAAACTTGAAAGCTAGAGAACCTTACATCATTTTTGGTAATGAGATGTTTTAAGTTTACTGCAGTTGGTTGAAAAACTTATCACTGGAAAGGATTTTAAAGTTCTGTTTAGACGGCATTATGTGGAGGATGGCCGACTGAAGCAGACTCTTTCATCTGATAAGAGATGATCCCTCCCTCCCCCCTCTCTTTCTCTCTCTTATTTGAACGAGTCTACCTAGCATTTCCATCCTTTCATTCTTTCGGTTTCTTTGCCTCAGATTAGTGATTGATAGAGAAACTGGGAAACCAAAAGGTTATGGATTCTGCGAATACAAGGATGAAGAGACTTCCTTGAGTGCTCGTCGCAACCTTCAGGGTTACGAGATAAATGGCCGGCAGCTAAGAGTTGATTTTGCTGAAAATGATAAGAATTCCGACAGAAATCGTGAACAGGTAAGATATTTAGACACCCTTAGCCATTTTTGTTATGAGTGCTCTAAGCAAAAATTACTCTAGTGTGTTTCTTTCATTAGCTGTTCTTTTAGTTTTGTTTTCACTGGATTGAACAGCCGCATTCCTGCTTTTTTGAGCTGCATGTCTCAACCAAAGGTTATTGGTTTTATACTACTCAATGACTGGATATTTCAACGCAGTCATGGTTGTGTTGGTGGAATTATGGAAATGATTAAATTTCATGTGAGGTGGTGTTGGCATTACATTAGTTTCTGTGGGAGATGAACTACTTCTTTCTAGATATCCAACAGTAATATCACTGTCTAAAACTGTTTTCTTATGCTATAACATTTTAGCTACCTAATCTGCATATCACGGGATGCACTCTTACCACTAGACAAATGCCCCAGGGTGCCACCTGATAGATCAGTGTTAATCTTTTCCCCATGGATAAGTACTGCATTTCCTCATAGGGCAACTTTTTCTCTTATCTTCTATTGTTCCTTGCCACACATCAGATGCTTTATGTTTTTCCACCAAATGTAGCAGGAACGGTCCTGTTTGCACCCAAATCACAGTTAATTACTGAATAATTTCAAACCAGTCAACTGGATAAAGAAGGCTCTTGCTCGTGTCCTGCAATCTACAACATTCAATTTTTGTTCTTTTGTTACAAAAAAAGGCACAATTTCACCCACTTCTATACTAAACTAAAGTCCAAACCATTTAACAAGCTATTTTCATCTACTCTTTCGGACCTACTTTCAGTGATATACATCAAACTTCGGCTGATTCCTTGACTATCATGCCCAAACAGAATACAGTTCTTTAATTAGGATGAGGAGCACTTTTTGATATTCAAACTCCTCTCGACAAAGATGGCGGAAGCATAAATATTGTGAGAGAACTTCTTGTGTGATTTATTATCATTTTTTCCTGGATATCACTTTTTTTTTACTCAAGCAAATACTTTATTGCATCCATCCAGTGAGGAAAGAGAAAGGAAAACAAACTTATACTCTCTTCAAATACTACGTTTCTCTAATTTTTAAGAAAAAATTATTAATTTTACCGTTTTGTCTTTTCTATACAGGGTCGTGGCGGACCTGGCATGGTCGCGAATGTTGGTGTGTTTCAATTTCAGTTCTTCTTTTCACCCTTTTCTTTTCCAATAGGAAGGGAGGGGGGGAGGGGGGGAGGGGATGAGATTTATTACAACTATTTTTCCCTTTCACTCTTTAGAATATTAGAATCTAACTTTTTCTATGGTAATGTCCTATCAGATCCCAAAAAGCACGTAGGGGGACCAGCTGTCCCTGTGGATTCTGCACTTCAGCAGCCATTAGGCATGCCAGTAGCTGTGACTGCTGCAGCCGTTATGGCAGGAGCTCTTGGAGCTTCTCAGATTGGCAGCTCATTCAGTCCATCTGGAGTAGATCCTTTAACATTACATATGTCCAAATTGTCTAGGAGCCAACTGAATGATGTTATGTCGGAGTTTAAGGTCAGGATATTGATTAAAGCCTTCTCCTATTCATGATAGTTCTAGTCCTCCTTGAATATTGCTGCAAGATTATAATATAGCAAAAAACTTAAGAGTATGGATAAGACAAAAAAAAGCAAACTTCGAGTAGCTTTCAAAGACATTCTGCATATTTATGCTAGTAGTAACAGAAACAATACAAACTACTCTTATGGCCGGAGTTAGAGGAATTAACTAGCCAAATGGTCTTATTCTGGCAGATTATTTCCTTTATTATAGTTTCAATCAATGTATGTGATCCTCGACCCTCGTGAATAACTGTTTGACTCCTTGACACGATTAATGTAATTTTGATGGCAGGCAATGTGTACACAAAACAAGGAACAGACACGCCAACTGCTGTTAGCAATTCCGAATTTGTCAAAAGCTCTTTTTCAGGTATTGAACTATGGTAGATGCTCAACATATTTGCAAGGTTCTTCTGTTGCTTATTCTTTTTGCCATTGCTGTCTTCTCAAAAGTAAAAACAGTCACCTATTCTTCATAGTTGGTGACCCCTTGGATGTCATTATAGCTTCTGTGCTTATTTTATTCATTACTGCAGCATGGCCAAGCAGCCATGCAAAGCTTCTGAAACTGCAGTTAAGGTGTTCTGTCCTTGGCTGTTTCTTTTCAGTATTTAAAAGTCACAATTCTAAACTTCTTTCTAGACTAGGACAAATGAATCTGTCCACTGATGTTTATCACACGGTTTGTGATGTGCATAAGAGTTGTATGAGTTGGAATTACCTTATTTAAAAAAAAAGGAGTCGTAAGAGTTGGGACTGCGTGAGAAAGTTAATAATATTGGAGCACTTAAAAATATCTTTTGGTTCTTCCCAATATTTATCCCTCTGAACAAGGGTCAACTTGTTAAAAAAAGATTCACTTTACACTTAGTATTAGTTAAATAGATAAATGGTATTAAATAGTTATTGTCAGAGGCATTAATTAAGTATTTCATTTTTATTTAATTAAATTGTATGGGGCTTGATTTTTTGAGACGAGGGTTTTCCGGAAACAACCTCTCTATCATACCCTCCCCAGACCCCACTTGTGGGATTCCATTGGGTATGTTGTTGTTATTTAATTAAATTGTAAAATATAATGAAGGGGGAACAGTTTGGAAAGAAGGAGATGGTGCAAGAAAGAAGAACTTGAGAGACAAATGGGTTAATTTGAGAAAGGATAGTTTGTAAATATGATTTTTTTGTATGGGTGCTTTTGTCATGAAGAATTGATTGTTTGCTACTATTATCAAGGAGATGTTACAAGTTTCTACTTCCTTCCAACTTCAGCAAAGAGAACTACTTCTGCTACAATTCAAAATCACTTTTTTTTTTTCCAAAATTTGACCAACCACCTTATATCTCCAAAAAAGTGATTTTTTAAAACTATAAACAATGTAGGCACTTCTAGTTTCCTAGCAGCTTGGCGAAACAACTTAGATTTAAATCTTTTGTTCACCCTAGTAAGATCATGTAACTTGGCCAAATAGGTTATAAGATTCAGATTCAAATCTTCTCTTCACCCTAGTACGATCACAAAACTTCAATCCATAGTTCCTTGAACTTGCATGTATTATTGAATATTTATATACAAAACTGAAAGTAATGAATATGCAACAAAAGATTTCTTGAACTCTTCTTCCTTTGCTTTTCCAGTCTTTTTTCTGCAGTTGATACAATACTTCCATTGTTAATATGTTTTTTATGGTAACTTGGTATATGCAGATATATATTGAGGTGATGGATAGTTTTCCTTTGCTCTTCCAAAATATAGCGCAAAATTGAGAATAACAAATTTTTCTTGGAAAATATGATGTGTTACAACCACCATGTCACATATAAAATGTTTCTTTGACCTAAATGATAAGTTTCATATCTGACGTAATGTTATCTTTTTAGATCAGCGGAGAAGTACTGATTCTCTAATTTTTAAAAAAATATACCCTCTTTAAAATTCTTAGGATAGCACCCAAGGGTGTGGTCTAATGGTTGATAAGTAGGTGATTTCCTTCCATTTGTCCAAGACTTGATGGATAGAGTTAACCAGTACCTGTATTGGTGGAACATAACAGATATCCGGTGGAATTTGTAGAGGTGTGCACAAACTGGCCAGGATACCATAGTTATTAAGATAAATGCTTAGTATAATCCTCAACTGACCCCATGCTAGCATCAGTGGCATTGTCCTCGTGGGGTGGCATGGGGTGGGGTGGGGGGCGGGGAGGATTGTGACAAAGTGGGTTCCTCGCCATTGCTTAATTCTTTTCCAGTCATTATTTCATTCTCTTAGCACTTATATATCTTTTTCTTTTTGTAGATAAGATACAATAGCTAAGAAGCAGAGATATATGTTACTTGGCTGACTTTTGCACTGCCACCTGCTAGTGTTTTTGGGGCAGAATTTACAGTCTTTATCTAGAAATCTGTTAAGAGTGACATCAAACATATGGTTTTATTTGATCTGAATGTCAATTTTTATTATCCTGAGATGCAGAGTAGAAGGCCCATATTTGGACATGCATTTTCTGTATAAATTCACTATAATACGTGTAATAATAAAAGGAAATCTTTACATTTTTTCTTACAGGTGACATTGAATAAATACCAACTGAAGATACTGCTGCTATGTGCAGTATCATCACACATGACCTTTGATTTTCCCTGAACACCTGTGCTGTATGCTTAAATGTTTTAGACGTTTTCCTGCCTTGCATAACCGTTGCTCTTTTCTGGGGTGCTGAGCTTTTTTTTTTTTGCAATGTGAAGGGGGTCATGTTACTAGTTCTCAGTTTCAGGATAGCACTGTTACTTCTTTTTACATTGCATGATTATTGAAATCACACACTCACAAGTTTGTATTTGCTTGCCAATGCAGGCACAGCTAATACTTGGAATGGTAACCCAATCAATGGTTCGTTCACTGGCTCCATACTTAATTTTAATATCATTCTCTCTCTCTCATATAGCTGTCAAGTTGTGTCTATTTTCAAAATTCCTACAGCTTTCCTAATTTCCTTTACTGTATTGTTCTTTTGAGTTTGATTTCTATCATTTTGGTATCAGAGCCAGTTTAGAGCCAGTTTAAGGACTGTTTCTATAATTCTTGCCTATTTCTTGATTTTATTTGAAAATCAGCATATATATGTGTGCACGCTGTTTTATTCCTTTTCTTGGGGACATTCTATTGCTGCTTCTGCTTCTGCTGCTGTTTTTGTTGTTTTCGATGTATCAGTTTGTCAAAGAGCAACACCTAATCGTCTTGGAAATGTGCAGTTACAGACACCAAATATTCGGCAATCTTCTGTACCTCAGCTGCAGCCATTGTTGCTAGATAATCAGCGAAGTCAACAACTAGCAACTCAGTCTCTTCCTGGGTTACCCCCACTTCCCCCTAGTTTGCTCTCTCAGGCACGGCCTCAGATTCAACCAGCACAACCAGGGCAGAACCAAGTTTTGCAGAGTCTGTTGCCCACGCCTTCTAGAATCCTTCCATTAATGCACCCCCCGCCCAATGTGTCAATTAATCCACCAGTTCAGGTGGGAACTTCCTCTGCTATAAAGCAGCAAATGCAGCCTTCTTTCTTACCACAAGCTGGGCCAGTTGTGTCTACGAATTTTACATATAATAATCAGCTGGGGACAGCAAATACAAGCTATCCTCCCCCTCCATCAATGCGTCCTCCGTTATTGGAACAAGGTTTTCAGGTGCCTATCTTTCTCTACTGTTAGTCTATTACTGTAATTAAAAGAGCAGTGATGGTGAAATATAAAATCTATGGAAGACTTAGTTTGAAATTGTTATGTAAGTGACATAAGGTCAGCATAACTTTGGATGATTGTCATGCTCAACTGGTTGAGTAAGTAACTATCCAATGAATAAATTCACCTTTGGAAGGAAGAGAGCTTATCCCAAGCACAATGAAAATAGGAATTACATAGGATAGTTGCTACATGGAACAGTATGTAGATATTTGCTTTCAGTGATGTTATACCATGTCTCTTCCAGAGGGATATCAATGTGATCTTGTATAATTCTGTTTATTGTTTTGTTTAGCAGGGAAATCCTTTGGCAGTTTCTGGTGTCTTGGATAATACAGATAAAGACTCTCTCCGCCCACAAGCTCCTAACAATTCATCATTGATTACGAGACCAGCTTACCTTTCAGGTTTGCCTGAGGAGAAGAGGGTGGCAGCTAATAATCTAGATCTTCTGAGTCGGCCATCGAAAATGACAAGGCTAAATGATGGGATAAGTTACGCCTTGCCTGATGCAAGTGTATCTACGCCCCAGTCAATACCCTCGACTCAAGTTTCAGCTGCACCAGAAATCTCAAACCCTGATAAACAATCTACTCAGGTAATTTTAGAGTGTTGTATTTTCTTTTCAATTAATTTAAACTTAAGACAGTAATAACAAATGAAAAGTGAATTTAGATGCTTCTACTTCCATTTGTTTTGATTTGAAAGATCATGTAACTAGTACTTCCAATGCAGTCTGGTATAATCCTGGATGTGAGTATGTTAAATGCCTTTATTTATTTATTATTTCATAGAAGCAACTGATTATTTGATTTGGTACAATATCTAGAATCATGCAGGATGTAGCTATAATATGGGAATTTAGTTATACTAAGATGATGTTCTTCTTTTTCAACAGGTGCAGCTTCCCTCGGACATTGAGTCTGTGTTGCTGCAACAAGTACTAAGTCTCACTCCTGAACAGTTAAGTTCACTGCCACCAGATCAGCAGCAGCAGGTCATTCAGCTCCAACAGATGCTTCGGCAGCCAACATAGCCAAACATTAATACCTGAAGAGGACCTTAGATACACCTGCAAGTTGAGTTTCTTTGCCCCTCTGAAGTATTTGTGCAGAAGGGCATGTTGTGTCTTGGATCATTTTCCATATTGTAAAGTGATTGGTTTCAGAAGTATCTAGCATAGGATTATGAAATGCACTAGGAGTATATTACATTCATGTAACGATTATGAGCAGGTAGTTTTTATAAGACAAGCGAAAGAATTTTGTGGCTCCAGTTGTACTCTAGCATTAGATATTTAAGACCCAACTGTATTTTCAGCTACAAGTTTTTTGCTTAGTTTTTTTGTTAATGGAATTTCTGTCTCAGTGATATTAAAAATATTTATTCCGATTATTGTGATCTTTTGGCACCTCATATTTTTAGCACATTTTTCCAGCTCCTGTCATCAAATTTCTGGACCAGAGACACTACTTTAAGGAGAAAAAAAAGATCTAATAATTACAAAAATACACGACATTTATAAACTTAATTACTATTAGTCCCTACCATTTAAAAAAATTACTAAAATTTTCGTATTTCACTGATACATGATACACATTTATAAACTATCAGTTAGCTTCACTGATACCTAAAAAAATTAAACAACCAATTAATTACTGATACTTTTTTTAATTATTTTAGTATATTAAAATTGATATAGTCTAATTTTTAATAACTGATACACACAGATCATTAATAAACCTAAAAATTCGCATTGTATCAATGCATATTTTTATGTATCGACGTTTCCCCCAAAAAAGGAATTTTTAGTAATTTTAGAAAGAGTTGGTTTATATTGAAATTAAACCTATAAAATATGAGATTTCTATAATTTGCCCAAAAAAGATAGTTACTCAAGCTAAGAGGTGGCAAGGTTCATTCAAACAAGAAGATAGTTATTACCATAAAATAAGTTGGGGATTATGAGTATTAGGGAGATTGAAAGATGTGGTATTGATATGCCTTAGTTTCTGTTCAGACATGATTTGAAATTAGATTAATTTGAAGTTTTGTTTAATCATGTATTTTGAATTTTTTCTAACATTAAAAACTTCACAAAGTGGATTTTTTTTATCCTTCCCACACGACCTACTCACAATCTTAGGATTAGAAGTGAGATATGTTTATCATTCGAGAGACTCTCTTTTGTCAAAATAGTAATTAACTAACTATTCTTTAATATAATTTTTAAGAGAAGTATTAAAAATACTCCTAAACTCGGCGCGAATCATTCTTGAATTATTGACAGTCTTACAAACATTTTTTTACTTGACTAATCGAACTTAAATACACTTCTGATATTACAACATGAGTGAAATAAAAAGAAAAGAATAAGTCTAGTGCACTAAGAGTTCGATCACAAAGGTCTATTGAACACAATTTTATGTTGTAGTCATGGGGTGTATCCAAATTAAGTTAGTTAAAAAAGTGTTATTAAGATGGTAAAGAGTTTGAAAATGAAATTAATAATTTTTTTTTATGTGGTTCCAACATGTAACATCCAAACGCCTACTTGTCCGAGCAAAACAAAATTGAGGAAATAGAGAGCTCACATGTCAAAGATGGGTGAGCCAGAATAGCTGGCACGTTGCCCGCCATGAAATCATCATACATATAAAGCTTGTCTCTTTCTATGTTCTTCTCTGTAATTTAAAGAGAATTTGAGGAATGTCATTCCAGTTGGTTCTTAGACCTCCATTACTGGGTCTCAAAGCTAATCCTCTTTTTGCCCATGGATATAGCACCTTACGTATTCGGAATTGCCTCACTATGGACCCGCAGAAATCTCAAAAGGTGTAATTTGTGTCCCCAATCACTAGCTTTGCTACTTCTCTATATTGTTACTATGTGTTTAAAATTTAGGAATTTTCTATTGATGAACACACTACCAAGTGACTAGAAGAGAATGTCTTTAGGTTTTTTTTTTACTGCTCTTGAATACTAGAAAGGAGTGATGTTTGGACTACTTAGTATTTTATGCTTCACATCTCTGTTAGTTCTTCAATTAGCTATATACTGAACATTGTTTCATCTTATTTTGTACTTTGCAGTTTGTGCTGGATGTAAAGGAGAGACTGAAAAGGGAGTATACAGATCTCCCAGTTGGAAGAAATGGAAGAGATGATGAGGAGATGATTCTATGGTTCCTCAAGGATCGCAAATTCTCAGTTGATGATGCTGTTTTCAAGCTGCATAAAGCCATTGTAATTATATCGTTTGTGTTGCTATAATCACCACGTTAATTTTTCACTGCGATACTTTGACTTGTTTATTGTAAGAAAAATAACATATAGCTCTTCTGTCATGTGGATTAGCACAGCATCATATCTGTACCCATAAGGCCTTGGCTATCTTCTATTTTTTACTGTTCTCTGATTTCATTTTTCCTCCTTTCATCTGGTTTCTGAAGGTGGAGAGAATGGACTTTATTCTTTCGATTATCCTGTTTACACTGTGTCAAAAGAATTTAATCCAGTTCCCATGAAGTGATTTTATACATCATGGGACACTGATTGCTAAGAGCCTAAGATTGCTCCAAACGTTCCATTACCTCATGGTTATGAGAAGAATGAGAATATTGTTCCTCTTTCCTGCCAGTTGACTTTTTTCTGTGTCAATCCTTCATTTCAATTAACATGAAAATGACTTAAAAGCTGCATCTGAGTTGGATATTTGCAATGCTATAATAGTTACTGTAAGCTTCAACAGTAAGAAGGGACACTTATGATGATGTATCTACCAAACTTTCATATCAGAGGTGGCGTCATGAATTTGGTGTATCAGACTTGTCAGAAGAGTCAGTTAAAAGTATTGCTGAAACTGGAAAAGCATATGTGCATGACAGTTTTGATGTTAATGGAAGACCAGTCTTGATAGTGGACGCGTCAAAGCATTTTCCTCAGGTAACAATGTGACCCAGCTTATATTAGAACTTGTTTAGTAACATCAGAAGGCTGCATCTTTACCATTTGGTTTTCATTCAGTGAACCAAACTTTGAACCCACCTCTATTTGGCTGCTCAGAATTTCTTAAGTCATACATGCCTGATGCTATTGTTTAACTAAAAGCTTGAAAAAATCTAACAACAACAACAACATACCCAGTGAAATCCCACAAGTGAGGTCTGGATTTTTTAAACTAAAGAGAGTGAAATTTAAGCATTACTGATGTAACTAAATGAACATGCATTTGTACTTTCTCCTAGTTATTTCATGTGTGAGTGGATTTTGCTATCATGAAACTTCTGAATTTTGACCCTCGGCTAGATCTTATTATTTATGTTTATTGAAGTACTATTTTCCAGAATGCGTCCAATTGTACTAATTGGAAATATAAAACTTATCTATCTAGTATCTACTATAGTTTCTTAAGGAGAATAAAAGTGTTCCTTGAAACTTGTGATTTTGGGTAGAAAAGCAATAGAATGTTGGGAACTGGAGTTTCTTTTGAAACAAAGTTTTTACCCTATAGGTCCTGTTTAGCTGTTCTAATCTGTACACTAAAATTTGGTGCCACAGAAGCACGATCCTGTTGAAGATGAGAAGTTATGCGTCTTTCTAATTGAGAAGGCATTGAGCAGACTTCCTGCTGGCAAACAAGATATACTTGGTATATTTGATCTGAGAGGATTTGGAACAGAGAATGCAGATCTTAAGTTCCTTACCTTTTTGGTAAAGTCCTTTGTAGTTGCTCTTTTACATTTTTTGCATGGTTTATCTCTCCGTGTCTTAGTTAGGATGATTTAAGTCGTAAGGTTTTCCATTGTTTTTGTTTTTTAACTTTTGTGGCTAAACTGTGCTGATACAATACTTGTTGTATCACCTTTGTCAAGTAAAATTCAACTTTCATGATGCTGATACATCATGGAAAATTATGCTTGAAACTTCAGCTTGAGAAACTTAATGCTGTTGCTCTTGGTGTTTACATGTACTTTAGTATTTAGCATTTTGCAAATTTCATCAGAAATCTTGGAACAATTTAAAGTTGCATGCTGACATCCTTTTATTCATTCTGGCACAGTTTGATGTATTCTACTACTATTATCCAAGACGATTGGGTCAGGTTCTTTTTGTTGATGCTCCTTTTGTGTTCAAACCACTTTGGCAGCTTGTCAAACCCATGATCAAGCAATATGCTTCATTGGTAAGAATTTCCATGCTATATTAATTGAGGAGTTAGTTCATTGCTGACTTCTCATAGTCATATATATATCGTTTCTGTTTGACTTATAAATTGTATATTCAAAAGCTTGACTTATATTCTCACTTTATAGTAATCATAGTTCATTGTAATTTCATTTCAAGAATTAGACAAGGTTTTGAATTTATTTCCCCTTTGAATCAGCTCTTCATGGTTGCTACTAATGCCTGTGTTTAGACAGACGCACTGAGATAGTATATTTACTACCTGTAACCTCACTTTGTATGTCTGCTTTTATCCATTATACAGTGAGCCTTTAGGCTAAAGCAAGCATGAAATATCCATATGATTTGGCGCCTTTGATGCAATAGTCTTTAGTTTCTCATAACTTTCATTCCATAATTAGTTATTTATGTCATTCGAACCTTTTATGCTTTGCCATTAATAAATTGGACCATAAAAGAAGTATCTGTCTCAAATTCTGTTTACGTAATATCATTTTATCCTGACAGAACAGAAATAGTTGTATTTTCTCAACTGCTTTGATATGTTATCATCTTACACTTATATTTACAATTTCAAAGGTGAGATTTTGCTCCACAAAGGATGTCAAGGAGTATTTTACAGAAGACACACTCCCAACTAGCTTTAGACGATGAAGACAGGAGCACTTGTTATACCAAAGCTTTGACATACGGGAAAAATTGAAAAGACTGGTACTTGATACACAGAAGCTTTGTCCAAGATAACAATGACAAGCTCAATGTTAGAATGGACTAATGAAATCGTATTCTGGTAGTTTCAAATTTGCATGAATGAGAGACAATCTTTCCTAAAGTCATGTGTAGAGTTAGGATTATTTACAACATCAATGATGTATCAAAAAAAGCTCATACAATGTTTACTTGGTTTGATGCGCAATAAAAATCAGCTTTAAAAGTTATTGTTAGGAATTACGATGCCCCCAAGGCTCTTTTCAACACAAAAGTTTGATCTTCCTTTCAAAACCATCTAGAGATGGTGCTCTTTTATGAAACAAAATAGTGTACAATATTGTATGAGAAGTTATCTTCCAAAACTCCATTTCCCTTTTCTTTCTTTAATACATAAAAAACAAAACAAAAGGTATGAAATAATCATTTCCATGGTCCTTTAATTGGTTATATTCCCCTCTACTCAATTTCAAATTAGGGCTCTTATTTTAACTACTAGGTATACAACTAAAAAAAGGAGAGAAATTTCTAATTTTGTGATTTTAAAGTAAAAGATTATATAATCACTTTTCAAAACTATGTTTTGAATCTTGCAACCACGTTGAATGTTGGAATTAGATAGTAACAAAATATAGAGAGAAACATTATACATATATATATATATATATTTTAAAAGGAAAGAAGTAAAACCCTTTAAGGGGTTGTTTGGTATGAAGATGAGATAAACAAAGTTATCTCATGGATTAGAATGTCTCGTGAGATTAGTTATTTTACTATATATATGAGATAATTTATTTCATATTTTATGATACAAAATGATTGGATAAATAATTTTGAGACTAACTAATATCATAATCAAAATTATGACATTTTATTCTTCGTAGCAAATGACTCCTTAAATTGAAATAAATGGAGTACTAAGTAATTCTTGAATTGTAAGTCTCTTAATTTTTTTCTAATGATTGCATGAAGAGACTCAAATTGTACAAAAAGGATCATTTGAAGGATCAAAGTACATCAAGGTATTGCTGGATGAAAATTGCAGTATAAATATGACGAAAGATAAAACTTTAGGGGCTAAGTCATAAATTCACAAGTTATGAAACCGATTGATTTTGCAATTAAATTCTATTTATGGGGGCCATATTGAAGTTTCCTCGAAAGAAACAAACAAGTCAAATATTATCAATTCGTCACTGTAGAAAGGAAAGCTCTGTTGGGAGGAAATGGCAAAGTCAAGCTTGAAGAAAGCTTTAACAGTAATCCTTTTGACGATTACTGTTGCGTGTTCAGCAAAATTGTGCAAAGCAATCGAATCACCACAGTACAGAGTGGTGCACTCAGAATCAGATTTTGAAATCAGACATTACAGGGAGTCGGTATGGATGGCGGCACCCGTCAACGAAATCTCCTTCGAAAAAGCCACTAAAAATGGTTTTCACAGGTACCCTTTTCCTCATTTTTTCCATTTTTTTAAACTGAAGGGTACCTTTTTTTTTTTTTTTGGTTACAATGATTGAATTGGAGTTACCCGTTCGGATATATAGCATTTTCTTGGATTTTTGAAACTGGAGTTGATGGGCTTTTTGCAGCTTATATTTTCGAGCTAACTTATTGGTGATCAACAGTTTTCCCTCTTCTATTTTCTTGTATGATACCCAATTTGATCTTTAAACTTATAAACTTTTCTTAAATTATTACCCCCATTTTTCTTATGGACTTGCACTTTCGTAATAAATAAGTTGCGTAGAAGTTTGTAAATATTCATCGGAAGAAAAAAAAATTATGTGGGCTATGCATGTATGAAAACGGAAATATCTGATCAAGAATACATTTTTCTGTCAGTATCAAGCTTAGCTTAGGTGCAGTACACAAGGTGCTGCCTAGTGGTCAATGTAGTCATAAAGTCTCATGTCCAAATCAAGCATGACTAACTTCCTTTAAGAGAATTTTTTTGGGATAGAAAGTGAAAAATTTAGGATCTTTCTGTTGCGCGAATTTCCCTAGAAACAAAGTCATAGGCACGTATGTTTAGAGCTGTTGGAGGCAAAATCACTAGGTGATTTGTTCCCATATGTTTGAACCTCGGTAGATAGAGTTACTCGAAATCTATGTTGGTGGGAGGTAGCACGTATCTGTGGGATTAGTTAAGGTGCACCCAAGATGGTCTGGTCGCCAGCTCAGATGGGGAGGTAGCATGTATTCATGGAATTAGTTGAGGTGGGTGCAAACTGGTCTGTACAGAACTAGCTCAAACACCATGGTATCAAAACAACAAAAAATGGCCATGCTTAGATCTAATATGCTAAGAGTCTTTTAATGTTGCTTAGTATAAGGGGGTCCTGGACAGATATGTTTGTATATTAAGCACCTTTATAGACTATTGAAGTCTTTTAATGTTGATTTGACTCTTCTAACACACTGTCAACTGTGTTCTATGCTCTTTCTTTTGTTTCTTGAGCGGTCGGGCTGCTACAGCTATTTTATCTTATATATAACACTAATGGATGGTAGTTTTGATAATTGGAGATTTGGCAAGGGTCTGTCAGGTCATGTTGTTCTGTATCAGGTTGGGACTTTATTCATGGAAGTATTTCATGGCGACGGGCGATTCTAGATGGTTGGTCATTATTAAGCACTGTTTGTTAGATGTGTTGTTCCGAAGTCTGAACCAGTTGTTCAATGTTATATGTTAAAAGAGAAGATGTTCCTGGCTTAACAGATACATAGGCTTATAGTAAATGCTAGCAGCGGTAGGTTTGTGGCTCTTCTAGTGGTTTTTAAGGATCCGGAGATGTTCTTTTAGTAGATTTAACTCAATTTTGGTTGCAGATATGAACACATACAGTTGAACAGACCAATGCACAAGAAAGTTTCCATGTCTCTGACTTATATATAAATCAATCAGCTAAGCTTCAATCTCAATTGTTTTAGATCAGCCATATAAATCTTTTGTATTGATTCAGGTTGCGTGTGTCTAGGTGAATACATAGGCACGGAAGTAGTATTTCAGATAATCTATACCCTACTTTTATCTGAATTTGGGACTGGTTCTGTATAATCAGAGTTCATGTGTAGATGAATTGAAAGCTTACGTTTATATGTTCACTCATTGTCGTACAGATTGTTTCAGTTCATCCAAGGTGCAAATTTGAACTTTTCTCGTATCCATATGACAAAGCCAGTTTTGACTAGCATTGTCCCAGGAGCTGGCCCTCTTCACTCATCAGCATACTTTGTTAAATTCTACTTGCCTGATAAGTTCCAGGCTGATCCACCTCTTCCCCTTCCGGAGCTGAACCTTCAACCTGATCCCTGGACTAGTCATTGCATTGCTGTTAGGAAGTTTTCAGGATTTGCAAGAGATAGCAACATTGTTAAAGAAGCTGAGAAACTGGCTCTGAGCTTGGATTGGTCTCCATGGGCAAACTCCACTGCTTCTTCAAGTGAATATGCTTACTCAATAGCCCAGTATAATTCACCCTTCCGGATCATTGGGCGTGTCAATGAAGTGTGGGTGGATGTCGCTGGATCTGGAGCAAATGGTTGTGAAATCAATCAAGTTGCTGCATACTGATTATGAATGCGAGCTTGAAGCTTCTTCGATCGTTGTTGTACATCTCCCTTTTAGAGACCAAAGAAGCATGAATGGTTGCTTCTTATGTACACATTATCATGCTCATGTTCTGTAAATTTGGATTTCCTTAGTGGGACACTATATGGTTTCATGGAAGTGTAATTCCCTTGATAAAATACTTGGACATTACCATGCGTGTTATTATCGTACGCCATTTAACTTTACGTTGTTAATCAAAATATTTGACAAAATTATGGTAAGTTAATACATTGACTTTTAATAGAATATGTAATTTTATTAAACAAAATTACTATTTGATAAAAAAAAAATATTTATGTTCGTTAATTTTGGGAAACAAGTTGCAGTAAAGGCAATAGTGATAGTTGGTGCTAGTGATCACGATCGATAATGATAATAGTGATAGTTGATATTATAGGGATATATGTGATTATAGTTGTTGGTAGTCATTGTGATAGTGGAGGAGTTAGTTGATATTGGTATTTGGTAAGTAGCTAGGTTGCGGTGGTTGCTTGACGATGATATTGGTAATAATAGTTGTGATGGTGGAGATGATAGTGACTAATATTACGACGTCGATACTACGATAGTACGTTAAATTATTCAACATATTAATAATTAAAATTTATTGAGACTTAGTAAATATTTTAATTTTAAATATTAATATAGTTTCCTAGAGTGATGCTACCAGAAATGAAAATATCTAGAATAAAAACTTGTTTAGTAATGCTCCATCCGTCAAGCGAGAATCACGCGCGATGGGGGTGAGAGTGAGAGTTATAGTGACGTAATAAATAAAAAGTTATACTTAGTAGAAAAAAAACAATGAAGGTTAACGTGAATCCGAAAATTAACAGTGGACCCGTGTGTGTTTAATTAAAGACTTTCACTCTTCCCTTTCTTTTCAATCAAAAATATCAATATTCCCTTCTTCCTTATTCTTCCTTCTTCTCCACTTCTTTCTCTCTCTCTCGCTTCGCCTCCTTCGATCTCCCTCCCCTTCAAATCCAAAAAAAAAATAAAAAAAAAATTAAAAAAATTCACACACACTAAGCATCGCCTCTCTATATCTCCATAATACACTTGTATTTAACGTGTTGCAGATCGAAGCTTCTAGCAGATCCGATTCAATGCTATATTTCTTCTTTTTCCTTTTTGGTAAGCTCAATCGGTGGTTCTTTCTTAAAAAAATCTATTTTTTCGGCATTCTTCCGTGTTTATCTTGAATTTCGAGATTTTATTGAAATTAATGAAAAAAAATGGATTCTAGGGTTAGGGGAATATGGATATTTATACTATCTGTTTCATCGGGACGCTATAGTGCGTTATGTTCAGGGAAAAAGATTGAGTCTTGGGCTATGCGCATTGTATAAATACTCTCTAATTGCACTGAGTTTCGTGGACATAAAGGTTTAGGTTTTGAATGTTTTTTTTTTTTTTGGTGTGTGTTCTAGGCGTCGTTGTTGGGGTAATGGAACAGTGTTTTCTGTTTGGATGTGTAAATTAATCTATGGAGTACTGTTACCTTGAATGAAATTTCTCTGGAGCTGCAATTGCAAAATAGGAATTTGATTTGGTTTCTAATTACACTGTAGTAACATTATTGCGCAGTAAAGTATTGTACTTTATGCAATGAGAGGATTGTATTCCTTGTATAACGTGATAATAGATGAAGGACTAGGCTTTACAGGTAAAATCATGCTTATGTGGAGATTTCTATTTGTAGCTTGGCTGTGTTCTCATTAGCGAGGGTTTTCTTTCCTTTGTTGTTTTGCTAGTTAT
Source organism: Solanum aculeatissimum (assembly GCA_038996855.1). NCBI lineage: Eukaryota > Viridiplantae > Streptophyta > Magnoliopsida > Solanales > Solanaceae > Solanum > Solanum aculeatissimum. The sequence continues at coordinate 1,047 of JBCEWC010007974.1, read as the reverse complement.
GGGGAAAAGAGCCCCAGTTAATCTAGTTAAATTTGCCATGTGCTTCACAGTTTCTGGTTTTTTGTTAGTATGCTGTTCTTCACATGTATGTTCAGAGTATCTCAAGTTAAAACTGTATTATATACCTCAAAACTTTCTATATGTGATGTTAATGATTTTGTACAATTCACTTGCTTGGAGTTTCTTTGATTTTGGCACCATAATTGAAATGTGAAGGCAGGCAACATACTCCAAACAACACTGTAATTTTTTTTTTGAGAAAAGGGTAACTGTATTCATTTCAAAGAGTTCATCATCCGAAACGATGATGAATGGAACCTTACATCCCACCCCGGAGGGTATATTACAAGTTTCCTATGAAATCTACCAATTCTACATCCTCCCCTATCAGACTAACATTACACCAAAAAAACAATAAACTTAAGCAATTCATTTTGATTCTCTGCAAGCTTGATTTTTGGCCCTCAAAGCATCTTGAGTTTCTCTCTTTCCAGAGAGTCCACCAGATGCAAGCAGGGATGGTTTTCCACCAGTGCTCCTCCTTTTGTCTGCTCCTAATACCTCTCCAGCTGCTTAGTAGCTCCTTTATTGTGGCAGGCACCACGTAATTAACTCCCAATACAACCAGAAACATACTCCATAAAGTTCTAGCTATTTTGCAATGTAGGAAAAGATGTTTGTTCACTTCAGCTTCCTGCTCACACCTTGAACTGATTTGCCATCCTTTTTTCTGTAAGACTTCATGGGTTAAACAAACCTTTCTACATACCAACCAGGTGAAACATGCAACCTTAGGGGGGCTTTTAGTCTTCCAAGTCAGTTTCTAAGGCCACCTGTCATGCCCTGGCTGTAAAGAATTGAGGCTCCAGTAGCAAGATTTAACTGTAAACATTCCCTTGGGTTGAATTTTCCATCTCACACTATCAGGCCTCATAGACAAGCCTAGGTGTGAATGGAGGATTCCCAGCATCCTAGCAAAATCCCCAACCTCCCAGTCATTAAGAGCTCTTCTGAAGATTAAATCCCACCCTTGTGGACTCCAGACTT
>JBCEWC010007973.1:0-20646 GCA_038996855.1 Solanum aculeatissimum | reverse complement strand
AACTTTTATTAAAAATTGAATAAACAATTGATCTATAATAAATACTATATCTAAACTCATGGCTAATAGTATATATTTCATGGTTAATAGTATATATCCCAACACTCCCAACCAAAACCACCCCCTCCTTCCAAAAAATATTTAAAAAATTAAACATTATTTTTTTTAAAAAAAAAAGTTGCCCTCATCCCCTCCCAAAAAAGAATAATTGAAGTTATCTTTTGCTTAACATTCACTAAGGTAGAATTTTTTATTCATGTGATATTTTTTTTTAAAATAAAAGAAAAAGTTATCCTTATACTTCATATTTTTTTATAATGTTCAACTTTGAAGAGAGAATTATTAAATAAGGATATATAATTTAGTAAACTACATATCGTATTTATTGATTTTTTATTGGACGTGATTTTTATTAAGGTAATACTTAATACATAAATTGTACTCTAAATTTAGCTTCAATTTTTAACTTTGATCTTTAACTTTCATAGTGCACAAGTAAGCACTTTAACTATTCAATACTTCAACAAAAAAAAAATATTTAACTTTCAGAGTGCACAAGTGCTCAGGAAACAGTCTTTCTACCTCTATGAAGTGGTGGTAAGGTCTGCGTACATTCTATCCTCCCCAAACCCCATTTGTGAGATTCCACTGGGTATGTTGTTGTTGTTGTAGAGTGCGTAAGTGCCTACTTGTCGAAGTGTCAAAGTGTCAAAGTTAAAGTGTTGGATAGTTAAAGTGTCTACTTGTATACTACGAAAGTTAAAGATTAAAGTTAAAATTTGAAGCCAAATTTAGTGTCTAATTTATGTATTATGTCTTGAAATTGTTGCCTCCCAAGTCAAGAGAATTAAGAAATATGAGGTTTCTAAAATCCTAACGAAAATTGTGCCTGTAATTTGAGATTTCAAAGAAAAAACAATTAACTGATCCGTAGAAAATGGTATAACTATTACCCTTTTGTTTAGGAGAGTTTTCCTTCGATTTTTTTTTAGGGGAAATTTGTAGTATCATGTGTCACCATTATTTAAATTTTGTCCCTATTTACGTATTTTGTGTAAAAAGATAAACTCGATATATACTTAGAAAAATGGGAAATTACACTCTTATAAGAGTTATTACTTTTTTTCCAATTATTCACAAGTTTTACTAGATTAACTAATTTGAAGTGTCTTATAATATTTATTTAACCTTTTAACAATTATTTATATAGAAAAAAATTGATTTCTTTTTTTCTTGTTTCGTAGATTTTTTTTAAAAAAATAAACAAAATAACACTAATTTGAATTGGTTGTTATTAATTGTTTTAGGAAAAATTTTCACGTTACGTGGATCCTAAAGACTTGACAAACGGAAGAAGACCAAAGTCAATCAAATTTTACAAATGTAAATGTGGAGGCAAAGTTATATCTCTAATTAATCGGTTCAAAATTATATTTAAACAATCCAAACAAATTTATTTGCATACATAAAAGGAAAATTTTTCACTAAAAACTCACCAAAGTTGTATTGAGATTTTTTACATGATTAGTAATACTAATTTAATTAGTATGATTTATACTTTATTCTAGTTTTTTACTTAATGTGAAAAATATTTTAACCCTTGATCAACATAATTATTATATTTGTAATTTACTATTTTAACTAATTTTAATTTTTTTTATTTAGAGATATTTTTATAAATTTCTATTCTTGAAAAGGAAAGAATAGCATTAATTTGTATTGGTTGTTATCATTGAAGAGTTGACCAATTGGACAACCAAGTCTTGCAATTTTTATTATTATTTTAAAAAGAAAACTTTAGACTTGTGCATAGAGTTCATGCCAAAATGTACAATTAGAATGTGACTTTGTGAGTACAATCAGATCTAGATAGACTCAAGATAAAAATCACTAACGCAAGGGTGTGTTCGATACGGAGGACACAATCAACGTGAAATTTAATTTTCCTTACTTCCACTAGGAAAGTCTGGGTATCCTACTAAAAATGTTTAAGAGAGTTACTCCCTCGTCCCAATTTATTTGTCATGTATACTAAAAATAGTTGTCCCAAAATAATTGTCAATTTGGATAATCAAGAGAGAATTAATTATTTTTTCTAACTTTGCCCCCACATATATAGATAAAATTTAATTATTTATAAGGAGTATATTAATCAAACAACACTCCTAATTAATTTTTAAAATTTTTTTTGTGTCAAACCTTAACATGATGGAGGGAGAATTTTCAAGAGATCAGTCATTTACAAGAGATTGATCTTTGAATTTGTCAATGTTAGACTTAGTGAAATAGTGTAACATGTTGTCACTGTGACATAAGTGAATTTTTTCAAAAGCTCATGTGCTACGTCTGGCCACTAAGACAAAAGTTATAATACCTCATAAGTTAGACTTACGACCCGTTTAATTAACCATGTGAGATGAAATTATGGTATAAAACTATATGCACAACAAAAGCATATCAAAATCATACCTACCAATGGTAGGAATCCCTTGAGATTGTTCTTTGGCAGTACCAAATATTGAAGGGAGGAGATAGGGACAGAGCTGGTAATATGGTTATCTCTTCATCTATTGATTCTGTCGATCGAATGAAAGCCGCATCTTGCTTTTTCAGCTTACAAACCCACCGGTGGACTGCCAATCTACAAGTGTAGGAGCGGGATTCTCTAAAAAGCTAAGGTTGTGGGTGGTCAAGAGGGTCAACTTGGAAACTTGAGATCTCAAACGCTATAGTGAACAGATAGCAAACACCTTTCCATCACAGTTCTGTCAATTCTGTGAAGCATCATAGTAGCAACAGATGTTTAGGATGAGTAAAATACAACTAGATGGACTTAGCAAGAGGCTCAATTAATACACTCCAAATCCACAAGAACCAAACGAACATCTATGGAGCATAAGAAGGATGAATGTTAGCAACCAAATCAAGCATAGATAGGCCACCAGTGTTACATACCTGAAATTTTATCTTTGTAATTATTTTACAGGCACATCTTTTTATACTTCTTTGCTATGATTACACTTAACAGACACAGATGAACAAGGATTGTTCATTTAATCCAAGCTTATAGCAGAAACCGCTATATGTTCTTATGAAAAGGGGCTGTCAAAGCGTATACCACTTCTATCAGGTAGCAGCTTCTTCATGTAATACTTCGACCTACGAGAGAGATTGATCTTTTTCCTTCTTTGAGCTGGTATGTAGTCAATGGAACATTCAGAAAAACCGCGCCTCACAAACCTGTGAAGAAGAGAAACACATACATGAATATCAAATCAAAAAGCCATCTGTTAATGATATTTTTTTTCTTGTTCAAGAACCAAAAAAGGGCAAGCCCGGTGTACTAAAGCTTCCTCTATGCGCAAGGGTCCGGGGAAGGGCCCGACCACAAAGGTCTATTGTACGCAGTCTTACATTGCATTTTTGCCAGAGGCTATTTCCAAGGCTTGAACCCGTGACCTGCTGGTCACATAGCAACAACTTTACCCGTGACCTCTTGTTCAAGGACCAAAAGATGCTTAATAGTGAGGTTTCTTGCATATATCAAGGAGTGTTACTATCAAGGATTTGGAATTGTTGAATAGGTTAAGAGAATTAGAGGAGTGGTTTTGCACATATATAAGCTGGATAGAGTCAACAAAATCCAGTCAATGTACACATATTGAATAAAGATGGACAAACACATGAACTTCATTATTTAGTTAAGTACGTGTAAGCACATTGTGATATTCTATCAGTGCTTTAAAGCAAAATGCAGAACTCATATATCAAATTATAGTAAAGTATCGGAATACTCTTGCAGAACAGCTTTTTCTTAATAGAAAATGTTAGATTTATTAGTGCTCCATTTTGAATTTAACATAATTAAACACTTGAACTTCATTATTCAATGAAGTACAAGTAAGCACATTGTGCTACTCTGTATGTGCTTTATAGCAAATGCAGAATTCATATATCGAAATTATAAAAAAGCAATTGAATACTTTTGTGGGACAGCTTCTTTTGTTGAGTTGTTAAATAAGATCAACATCCATCATCTCAAAGAGCTTATACTTTTTTTTTTTTTTTTTTTATAACTCATACACATTGTTATATACTATTTATGTGATTTTTAAAATTTTATAATCATTGATATGGATTCACGCGCAACAAGCATACCCACAAAGAAAGTATAGTAATAATAAGAGTCAACCAAGAGTAACTCTTCACTTTTTTTTCCTTTGTGATTTTCTGCACTTTGTAATAGCATCTTAGCTTTATCTCCCTGTTGAAATGACTAAGGACCTATATTTCAAATTCAGTTACATATTGCAACAAATTAAATGACACAGTTAAAATTTGCAGATTACATTGTCCTTTGCATATCAGCACAGCAATCAATGTTGATTCACCAATTCGAAGAGCAATGTATATATTGGCCAAGGTACAGGGAAGTGGAAACGAACGTACCAATCAGCTGTACGAGTTGTAAGCAGGAACAGCATTTGTAATCCAAGGGAGGATGCCTTCTTCTCAATATAATCTGCAATTTTTTTTATGGAATAGAAAGTTATTGGCTATTGCAATAATAAGCACAGAATTTTATATCAGACCAGAAAGTTAAAGGACACCAACTGTGTTTAGGTAAATAGAAGAGAAGTAAGCACATAACAGTTTGTTTCAACTTTAAGGACACAACTTTCTTCAACAAAGTGCAAGACCAACCAAGAACGACTGTGAGAAATTAGTGATACAATCCTCGATAGCCAGATAGTATGCAGCCTATTGTGAACAATTACGCGATGTTTAGTGGACCATTGACTCGTGTCAAGACCAAGAGCGTTCAAGGAATACCTCGTTCAAGCAAGTTGAGGAGAACATTGTTGCAAACTACGAGTCAACACGGTACATTTGCTATCCAAGTAGCATCTAATTGTCAAGTTTTGGGTTAAGGGTATTCTAAATCAATGACCTACAATCAGAACTTTGGCTTGGACTTATTTCTACAAACCCCCGTGTCTTATTTTATTTTTTTACAAAAATAAAGATAAGAAAAGAAATCGTTATTGTTTAGATCTGGGAAGAATTATTAGAAAACAAAACCAAATAAAAATAAAAAGTAGAAAACAATCCTGTTTAAAGCGTTGGGGTTTGCTCCCTTTCAAGGTCTCAAGATCGAAACTCACTGGGTGCAAACAATTTCTGAGGGCCATGGATTAGGTAAAACCTGAATTAACCATGGTGCACTTGCGGGAAACTTCTTGCCAAGGGCCTGTGCACCCCCGGGATCAGTCGGGGCTCTAAGAAACTCGGACGCCCGATGCAAATAATAAAAAAATCTTGTTTAATTTTTGGCTAGACTAAAATCTTCAATTGTTGGGCAAAAATTTGGATTCTTGTTAAGTACAATCTGGTGCTAGTTCGCATCAAAATGTTCTTGCTGTTGAACTCCAGTATTTCATTCGTGCTTTTCTCATTTATTTCCTTGGGATTTCGTTGATTTTAATCTGTTAGCTTTTATCATCCTTTTCTCTTCACATCATTGCCACTCGAGAAAAATTAAGTCAAGAAATTCAATAATTGTAAGTGAACTTTGTGAGTTGATTTAGAACTATGAGAATATTCATAGAACAGAAAAAGGCTAGACTGTGTGAGATTATTAGAGCAAGTAAAAGCTATATTGAGAGAAACACAACAATTGAGTGACATCTTTGAAAGAAAACATGCAAGGGTGTAGGTAAGAAACTTTTCTATCTAATTGTTTTCTTTCAAGATTTCTTCCACACGTAAAAGGAAACTTGGAGGAATGGATAATCATGAAGGAAGTTCCAAAAAGGATTATAGTTGAGTGTAGTGCCAAAATTGTGCATTATTATCTAAATTTGAAGCTTACGTCCGATGGAAACTTCAAATGGAGATTTTTGCTTGTAATGACGTCTAGTTGGAATGGGAAAAAAAAAGGAGATGGCTTAAAAAGCTCTCACAGCGATAAGAGAAAGACAAAATTTGTGTTATAAATATCGTGAGAGGTTATGGCCGCCACTAATTATTACTTGAGATGACTCAAAAGGGAGAAAAAGGAGTTATCATTCCATACAAGAGAATCCCATGAATACTACGTATTGTGAAAACCCTAATACTCAAAAGTGAGATTGAGAGAAAAAATTGAGAGATGTAAGGGAGCACATGTAGTCATTCCCAAAAGAGAAAAAACAGTAGTCTCATGTGAGGTTCATGGGATACTGGGATGTTAAGTGAGGAAACTGTGGTAAAACAAGGAGAGGTGAAGCAAGAGGAAAAAAGAGAAAGTAATAAAAGTGTTTAAGTGATGACGAAAACAATCAAAGATAAAGAAGAAGAGAGATTTGTACAGGAAACTCTCTTGTTTTTAATTTCTAACCTATTAACACTTTCTGGTTTTAGTCTTCATGATACTTTTATGCACGAAAGAGATGAAGAGTTTTTTGAGGAAGATGGGAATCTTGATGTTGAAGTTACCACATAACCAATTGAATTCCAAAAAGCATTTGGACTCTAAGAGTGCGCGGGAGAATAAACCTTGTTGGGAAGAGGAAGAATGCTCGGTGGTTGATTTCTTTTCTTGTTGAACCCTTAGAATATTCTAATCCTTATTTGCAGGTGTATGACCTGAAATACAACAACAAAATTCCAACTTAAAGCAATCACATGGGGGAATACTAGGTGATCACATTCCATTGGTAACTACAGTGTGTATAATTGGCTCATTTTAATATTTGGGCTTCCTAAAAAACCTAAAGGTATTATTGGAGGTACTAAACTAACTCGTACAACTTATGTTGGTGACATTGTCATCGTTTATGATGATCTTCGAATATATTACACATCATTGATGGTAATGTCTAGATTCATCATGTCTTTATTTTATGCTTTGCACTGTTTGCTTTACTGTCCGACCACGACTTCTCATCAAGGTGGCAGGATTCAAACCTATGGCCCTTCATACCGAATAGGGATGATCTGACCAGACTGCACTAATATCTCATCTCACCATCCCGAAGCATATAGATTCACCCGATTGATAAACACTCAAACCGATCTCACCCATCCGTTTGGGCACAACTCACCCATCCTTATGGGCATAAGGATGCGAGAACCAATCCAAGCTATCATCTGGGCTTTTTTTGGTGTAAGAGGAAGGACCTGGGGGATTATTTCAACCAAGGAAATCTTGAGTGATTTTGGTCGTGCTTTGTTTTATATTAGTGTATATGGCAGAGCAAAGGACAAATCCTTCGAGAAGGAGAATTTGACGCAATCTAGGATAGTCCGAAGCCTATGGCTGAAAATTTCAATATATCTAGAGCACTGCTGTCTTGTGGCAAGACCAAGATTATTCAACGAATACCACATCTGGAGGCGTGAGGTTTGCTACAAACAAGCTGAGGATAAGATTGTTGCAGAATACGAGTCAGTGCATTGCATTGGCTACCCTAGGAGCATCATAATGTCAAATTTTGGGTTAAAGTACTTCAGACCAATGATCTGATTTCAGTTAAGGTCAGTGATTTAGGAGTTGCAGAGAAAAGATTCCTGGTCAATTATATGGTTCCAAGTCATTGAAGCGGAAGTGGCAGAGGAAAGACACTTTGCTAAAGCATCCAGATCATTGATACCTTTAATCCAAAACTTAACATTTATATACTCTGGGTAGCCCAATGCTAAGTTACTCTCCAAAAATGATGCCGCACCCGTGTCGGATCCAACACGCACCCGTCGACATTTTTGAAGAGTCCGAGCAACATAGGTCCAATGCAGCGCACTGACTGGTATTCTGCAACAAGATTCTCCTTAACTAGTTTGTAGAATCCCCAAATCTCCAAACGTGGTATTGCTTGAACACTCTTGGTCTTGGCACGAGTCAGTCGCCCACTAAATATATTGGATCCATCCGCTACAGGTTCCGTACTTATCCATGATCATATTATTAGGTAAAATGTTACGGAGTAAATCAGTTAATGGGCAAACACAGACACATACAACATATAGATATTGGTGGTATTACTACCAGCAATCCAGCATAACCATAAGCAAATTTGTCTTGCGCACTAGTTTCTCAAGCTCTCACATTTTCTTCTTAGAATTTGGATCAATTTTATAGGCGTTACAAAGCTTCTCCTTTGAATTTGTACCCGAAATAGATTATGATGGGAATGGCAGAAGGTATCTATCTATCTTTGGACAGATTGTTATGTTTCTCCACAACTCAAAAACGAAAAATGCTTAGACCGGCCATGCTGTTACTTTTGCAAGTGCTTATTTCAAGCATATAGCTGTTCATGGATACATAAAAAACCCAAGAAATTCATAAAATTAAAGTGACTTCTTTTACTATGTGCTTTGCTTATCCAAGTGAACAAAGGCTTCAGGAAATATCTTAAACTAAAGAGACTACGATGGTTTGGACATGTGCAGCGAAGAAGTACCAATGCTCCTGTTAGGAGGTGCGAGAGGTTGGATTTAGGGGTTACACGGAGGAGTAGAGTTAGACCGAAGAAATATTGGGGGGAGGTGATCAGACAAGATATGGCGAAACTTGATCTTACCGAGGACATGGCCTTAGATAGAAAGGAGTGGAGGCTACGAATTAGAGTAGCAGACTAATAGGTTAGTAGGGTTAGGTTGATGTCTGGCCTTGGGGCATAATAGGGTAGTAGGATTAGTCGTGTCTTTATATCTTGTGTTGTCATTATTCGTATTGTATAAGTAAATTTCACCGTATTGTATTTCTTTTGTGATTATTTGTTCTTCCCTTTCTCTTTTCTTTTCCTTTTCCCTTTCTCCATATCTAGTTTTTTCTGCTTATGGGTTTTTGAGACGAAGGTTCCCAGGAAACAACCTCTCTACCTCTGTGAGGTAGAGGTAAGGTCTGCGTACATTTCACCCTCCCCAGACCCCACTAGTGGGATTCTACTGGGTATGTTGTTGTTGTTGTTTGTTCTCTACTTTATAGGACAAATGCAAATAAACACAACATCCTGAAACTGCTTACATACATTATATATTGCAAAGATTAAATAGTTTCCTATGAGAAATAATTACCGAGTAATTTGTCTCCTTGTCCCTGGCCACGACAATCAGGAGAAACGGCAATAGCAGCAACCTCTCCACATTTTTCTTCAAAGTAAGGAAAGAGAGCAGCACAAGCTATAATGTGGCCTTCTCTCTCCACAACAATGAATGAATGCAGTGCCTCCACCAGCTAGAACAAGTTAAAAACACATAAGCATGAAAAAGATAACATTAATCAAATAGAAGTTGATTTAGTAACCATTTGAGCATAATAAAAAGCATCAAGAGAAACCTCTTCCTCACTCCTTCTGATCAATGTTCCAGACTCTTCTAGAGGTTGTAATAATTGTTTGATCTCAGGAATATCCGATAGCCTAGCCATTTGTGTTCCTTCATAAAGATCACTGAGGAAGAGAGATTCATCATAAAAAGGATAGAAAATATCAATTAGCTATGTCCCGACATAATTACCAACTGAGAGTACAACTATTAATTCTAGAGACAGGGCAATCATGAACTTCCGTGGTGAGAAACAATGTCAAATTGGGGGTGGATCAGACGATCAGACACATGCAGATTCACAGCTTGTGGAGTTTTATATATCAATATAGTAAAAAGAAGGCTAAGTTTATTTATGCAACATAAGTATTTGGTAAAACATCTCCATAAATTCTGGATGTTACTTCGTCATATGCCAAATTGTGTCCTCGGGGATTGAATCTTTTAAGTTGCACCATGGATTTCTCCACTAAGAAAATAAAATGTCAAATTTGGATAGAAATAACAGCACAGAAATTTCATGCTATTCTTCTTCACCTTTAGTGGTGTTTTAACCATGATGGTGAAAGGTGGCTCCCATTAGCTCAATTTGTTACTCTTATACTACTGAGCTTGTTAATTGTAGATCATAGTTTTGTCTTCATGACTTGCTTTGTCAGTGAACTATTAACCATGGATTTGACAGTTCAAAAACACAGAAAAGTGAACATCATTGATGAACTTAAAAGAGGAATTGATGAAAATGTGGAAAAATGAATATCAACATTCCTTGACTGAATTACAATCAATATTTCGTCAAGATTTGCATACCTAGCTACCATTGTCCCAACTCCATCTCTTTGGAACAATTCCTTTAGTAAAACTCCACCAATAGTACCATCCAGCAGGTGAACTCTTTGAACACCTCCCTGATGGCAAATGGAGTACATAATTGGCAAAAGTTTTAACCAATAAGCCAATAGAGATATCATATTGATAAATGAGGTGTCAATTTAGTAGACATGACAATACCATCAAGTGAAGCAGTGAGATGATAGATCATAGATCACTGTGAAAGTTGATAGTTACTAGGCACGACAAACCATATAGCCATAGTATGTGAGAACATGAAACCAGTTGACTATACTGTAAACATACATCTTTCTACTGCACAAGCTATAATTATAAAAATAAAAATAAAAGTTCACAGCAGAGAGAGATATCTTCCAAAATCTATCCCATTAGCCATCAAGGATCAAGTTTGGAGAACATGCAATTTTGCTGTTGTATATTTCAGGTTTGGGTAAATAACATGACAATTATTGTCTAGGTTAGACACAGCTATAAATCTGCAGATAGAGTGATTAGACAGCCAGGATCTTACTCGGCACACAAAAGCAGCAGCAGCTAACTCTGAAAGATAGCCATTTAGTCGACTTAGCCTCTCTTGTCCTCCAATGGCAAAACCCTGCTCACTGGACCAAAGCCCATTCCCATTATCAAAACCAACGCCATTCTGAAAAACATTGTATTTTTGGCTAAAACCATTCATATTGTAGGAAGAGATGGATCCATTGGAACCATTGTGACCTAAACAATTGAAGACCTCTTGACTGACAGCTTTTACATAATTAGCTGCTGTCTCACTTTGTTCGGCTCGTTTGCGGACCAGCATGTCAGCATCTTGAAGAGTCAAGAAACGAATAAGGCGGCCAGACTCATCCAGAATTGGACCATCTATAATACAAATCAGTTTCTCCGCTCCTAAAGCCAAGGCACAAGCTGTGGCAACTTCATATGTGCTTCAATAAAATAGAACACATAATCAATCTTAAAACTCAAGGCAAAACATAAGAGGGAAAGAGAAAACATATCCACAAAACACTGAGTCATGATTGAAGAGTCGGTAATGTTGTGTGCTGAGAATCTAGCTTAATCAATTAGAAATTGCTTATAGAAAAAAGAAAAACATGTTACACATTAGGAATTGTAAAATGAACTAACTCAGCAGGGGATCCTGAAACAGATGACCACTGTTTAATACAAGTTGAGTTCCTAAGATAGTAGATTTATTTAAAAGATAAGCATCCACACTGAGGGCTGTGACACACTTAACATATCTACAAAAAGCAGACTTGTAATGGTAGTTTCGGAAAAATGGGGTGTACTGAGCATCTAGCTTAATTAATTATAAATAGTTTTGTTAAAAGTTGAAAAACTAGTACACATTAAGAAATGAGATTTAGTAATCTCTGCAAACACATGACCACAGTTCAAAACAAGCTACCTTTCCAAGAAAAGCAGATTGATGTAAAAAAATAGCATTCCCGCAGAGGGCTCTGACACACGTAAAATCGTGAAAATATTGGCTTCTACCGATAGTGAGGGATAAAGATGTGTTCAAAGCCAAATGTTAAGCTAATGTTAACTCAAGAAATCCATCTACATCACCCCTCCAATAGATGGGAGTCATTTTTGTCCCATATACGCGCGTATGCGTGGTTATATTTTTTCCTAAGAAAATAGTTCTATCTTCTAACAAAAGAAGTAAGCGCAAAGAAAGTTATTGATCTACTTCCTTATCACCCTGTTAAGAGTCTTCGATTGTATCTAAAACTACATGAATCGTGAAGAAATTAATTGATAGGTAAAATAAATGTTACTTTAAGAAAAACTACGCAAGTTGAGTGTGACCTATTCAATCAAGTATACATAAACCAAAAAGTGTGACCAAAATGAGATCAACCTGAAGTAACATTTCTTGTACAATAGTTAATCATACATTCTTCTGATAATAGTTGACATCATGACATGCACCCAAGGCATAAATCACATTCTTGCGAGTTAATTTTCCTTTTTCATGTTAAGATTTCACTAGAAGACTTCCTTTTGATAGACTTCAGGATTTTGATCCTATCACTGAGATTTCAGTATTGCAATCTTCCAAGTCCACGAGTTTTCACGAAAAACATAAAACAAAACGAAGAAGAGAGAAGGAGCATTTTGTGCTTTCAAGCAGTTGAAGACTAAACAAAGGAGAATGTCCATAAGTTAAAGTAAACATGAAAGTGGCAACTTACCAGTTTAATTAAATGAGAGGGTAGAACAGGAAAATTGATCAATACTAAGCTTAAGTCTTACGTATCACTATGCTTTAGTATATAGCTTCCTGAAATTCTGTTTATTTACTGATTTTAGCGACTTAAGTAGAACAAGATGCAGGACTAATGATGCATAACATCAACAAAAATACCTATCAAAAGCCATAAAGCATACTTGCAGTTCAAAACTTCTCCAGAGCTGGAATAACCAAGATTGCTTAATAACACAATGCTATCCCGATCAAGCCTCTCACGAATCCGAGAAACATCTATCTTTTTTACTTCACCAGTTGCTGCATAATCGATTCCTTCTATAACTCCTCTTCTCTGCCGAAATTATTATGGAAATCCCAAGTCAAGCTCATTGCAATTGAAATGGCAATTCATGCAGAAAATTTAAAACCCCAAAAGAATGAAAAATACATTTCATAATATTTATGTTATGCTTTGATTTTATATTCTCACCTTCACTGCTAGAAAATTACCGCTAGCAACACTAACACCATCATGCCAGCGACTATTTTCTCCATGCCGACGTACACCAGTTAATGATGGCCCAGGAGACAACTTTGCCTCTATCATAAGACGAATTCTCCCAGCTGCATCCATTGCAGCCATCAGTGAATCAGGGTCTGTTACTCTGTAGCGGCCTACATACTTGGGCTCACTTCCTGTAAGAAAGAGTTATCAAATCACTTGCTTTCGAGATTAATCGTCTTAGAATAGAGAAAAAAATTGTAGTTCAGGGAAGAGCAAAATAATATAATAGCGTTAATTTAAGAAGAAAAAGTACAAGACTTCGGATAGTAAAAACTCTAAAACTCCTTTGCATACAACTTTTGGTTATTTTGAAATGCATAATTATTGAGGCCATTGATGTTATTGATTTCTTTTTCTATGAATGAAAATGGTTGTCGAAGCTTTTGGTTTCTCCATGTTAATTGTAGCAATTTTTAGATAGGATCTTGCATCTAAACTATTTAGTATTTACTGGATTATGAGCTCTAGTTCATCATTAGCAAGTTGATCAAGCTTTAACCTGAAGCGTCCACAGTTTAGCGCAGAACCAAGCAATAGGCAGAATATCATTTAGACTTTCCTGATTTATATTGGCTTAATATCTTCAGAATTTGGGCGTAAAACATGCCTAGATTGCTTCTCTTCATTATATAGGACGATACATGTACCAACGAGGGGGACACCTTCAAGAGGATGATAACATCAAGACGAGGAAAATAAACAATATAGTCAAGACTTGAGACAAAGTCATCAAAATTCCATCTGAGATAACTATTTAATTAATTAACTTCGTATCAATCACAAACTAGTCAACAGCAGCTATATGAATCAACTGAATTCACATTCAGCTCCATTTCATTCCCATACTAAGTAATTCAGAGTGTTTTTAAAATTACATTATGAGTTCATCTCACCGAGAACATGACCTTACATAGAAAGGAATGGAGGTTGCGTATTAGGGTAGAAGATTAATAGACTTGTAGGGGTAGGTTAGTAGGATTAGTCGTGTCTTTATATCCTGTGTTGTTGTTTTTTCCGGCTTATATTTGTTACTTTTATTGTATTTTTATATTATCATTTGCTTTCTACTTTAGTCGGTTTTCTTTTTCATATCTAGTTTCTTCTACTTTTGGGGCTTGATATTTTCCAGACGAGGGCATTCCAAAAGCAGCCTCTCTATCTCTATGAGGTAGTGGTAAGGTCTACATACATTTTACGGGTATGTTGTTGTTGTTGTTGAGTTTTCTAAAACAAAAGATTCTCTAAATCCCACAGAACATGGACATATAAGTCTTTCACTAAAATATGAAGACTCCTGGTAAACACCAACCTAATGTAACTGGAGCCTAAGCTGAAATTTTTTGTCTATTGTTAAGAATAAAAAACAATTAAAAAAAGAGAAAATAACAGTTATCTGCTATCAAAATCGGAAATAGTGGGGAAAAAAACACATCGCGACAAACTAGCTTTATAAAAATAAACAAGAAAAGAAAATAACAGAATTTTTCTCACCTCTTTCAGCCAGAAACCTATCAATTTGGACATGAGTTCCAGGTACAAGAACAAACTTGATTCCCAGTCCATGAAGGAGAGAGATATCCTGCAAAGTTTGTGCGTAAATCAAACCGTCATGCATTACAGAAAGTAGAATAAATCAATAAACTAATGAACTTACTATTACCAAATAAACAATAATCAATCACTACTCAATCCCAAACTAATCCAATTGACTATACGAATCTTCTATATCCATTTCACTTCATTCAAATGAATCTTAAATTTTTGGTGAGTTAAAGTTCTTTTTAAGTTTAAAATTCTCTGAATTGAGCTAAGTTTCGCCATAGATTTACTTCAAATTCACATACAAGACTTCAAAACAAAAAAAGTTCAGGTAAAATGCATGTCCAAACAAAACATTGAAAATTCAAATTTTCAAGTTTCAACTCCAAAATCTATGGTCAATAAGCTGAATATCACCTACTAGATAACTAGAAGACAAAGTTAAGAAGAGGAACATGCCATGAGAAGATGATCCAAATGAGGACTATCAACAATTTCAGCTGAGATTAAAACAACAAAAGTGCTTCCTCTATGCGCAAGGAAATAAGGCCAAGCTTCTCGGAAAAAACCAACGAATAAGTCATCTTTTACGGCACTGCTCACGTCGGAAAAACCAGCTGCGCTCTCCGTTTCTCCGCACCTAATTGAGAATCTCTTCGAAAAATTAACCGTAAATGATAACACCTTTCGTCTCCGTCGGAAACAATTTCCAACTGGAAATGTCCAAAAATTGCTGCGCGAAAAACTAGGCAGCTTACATTGCTCAATAATCGGAGCACAAGGGCTTGACGGTGAAGCTGACATTGGGAATTAATGGAGTCGGAAAATTTTCAAGAAGCAATGTTCGCTGGATCCCGGAATGGACATGAACCGGTAAGAACCGGATACGCTACCGGTCTATCCGGTTCGACCGGTCTTCTTATTTACGTTAAGATAATGTTCGGTGACGCTCGGCGGAGACACTCTCAACCATGAATGTTATTACTTCCTTTGTTACAAAGAAAAATATTTAAATACAATTTAATTTATTATAATAAAATAATTTATAACTATTAAAATATTTTCGACCCCACAAAGTTTACAATTGTTTTTTTCTGACCTTCATTTTCAACAAAAGGCAATCGTAAATTAGTCAAAGAAAATATAATTATTTTGTTTCACTACTTCAATTTAATTTTAAAATTTAGTCTAATTGATTTTGATAAGTAAAATAAGAACAAATAAAAATGAACAGAAAGAATCTTATTCATCTTATCATCACATTTGGTGCAGCAATAATCATCATTTTTACGCCAAATTCTAAATTTATTTTTTACAAAAATCTATTTATATTAGATTCACACTCAAAAATATGAATATACAACGAATCAACTATTTCTTCTTTTTTTTTTACATAATTTGATATTCAAAATGTACTCACTCGATAATTTGAACTCGAGACGTACCTGGAGTATAGAAGATAAGTAAGGGCTATCAATAATCTCAGCTGACAGAAGGACAACGAATGTCCGATCCCTATGCGCAAGAAAATACGGCTGAGCTTCCCTCATCATCCTTACGAATTCGTCTTCCCCTGTAGAATCAGTCGCTAATGCTATCGAGCTATTGAAGCAATCGTTATCGCTCATAGTAATCACTCTACCATTCTCAACCCCGCTACAACAATTCAAACAAATCCCCTGTTTCTCATCGTTTCTCATTCCTCCAAATCTCAAAAATCCACCTCCTCCTCCTCCTAAATCAAACTTTTCCCCGATTCCCAAATTCCATCCATGATTGTTCAATTTCAGCATCGACATGATCTTCGAAATAAATTGTCTACTTAATGAATTTTTCCTCGTTATAAACTGATGTGTTGCAAAGACACAGAGGGCAAATCTTTACAACATGTTTATGTTTTCTACCAGCAGCTAGCTCCATGGTTTCTTCAAAACAATTATAGATCAATAATTGCCTCTCTTTTTTTAATTTTCTGGAAAATTAAGTGAAAAAAAGGAAGGTGCAGTTAATGTGACAGATGCTTCACTAGATATAGAGATGACATGAACGATTTAGAAGCAGAGAATAGTAATTGCATTGGCCTTGGGGTCAGGGGTGGGTGGGGAAGAGGAATGGTACAGACAGAAAAGGGAAGAAAATGTAGGCTTTGGTGGGATTTTTCAAGAATGACAAAATTAGATTCTTTTAGGGTAGGTATATTAAAAATGTTTTCTTGAGTGATGTGAGTTGTTGGAATTTTGGGGTGTGTTTGGTAGTAAGGAAAATATATTGAGAAACACATTTCTTTTTTTAGTAGATTCCGTTGAAGAATTACAAAAGTCTCACATTAGCGGGCTCCATCTCACTCAATGTTGAGTCTGAACGTAAGGTGGGGTGTTGAAGAATGATAAAAGTCTCACATTGATTGCTCACGCACCAAATGTTAAGCACTGGACGTGAGGTGGGATGTTGAAGAATGTCAAATGTCCTACATTGATGGTTAATGAGATAGGTGAACTCCTTATAAGACTTGGACAATCTTCTTTTGAGCTAATTTTTGGGGTGTGACGATGTGTATTATATTTTCTCTTTTATTTAGGTATGAAACTTAAAAAACAGAGATAGTTTAAATGTATTTTTTTAAACTCGGAAAAAATCAAAGTTAAGGGATATATTTTGCCCATTATGAACCAGAATCACAAATTCAAATACTGATTTGATATCATCATATTTTTCTCTAAATTTCCTCGTAAATTCTTAAGATCCTACCTCCACGAGATCGAGCTTCTTTATATTCGATTATATCTCCCTCCTCTCCTTTAGATTTGGCTAACAACTATCACCATTGTTGTCCTTTCTCCTTAATTTGAGGCCATTACTTTGTAACAATTCAATTTTTTTTGTTTTGAATATTTGTACAATAATGGTTACTTGATGCTTTAGTTACCTTTATTTCATATTCTTAGACCTAGTGGGATACTTTGGGTTGAAACATGAAACAGCTCGAAAAATTCTGTTAACTCAATCTTATCTTAAAAACAGTAAAGTTAAATTTCAGAATTTAGCATCTCTTTTAGAATTTTAATATGTCCTTGAATAATTTACGATTCACCAAATATGTGATCGTGTGGAACCAGTTATGATCACATGAAGAACAACTATCATCGCGAATAACTTTTCACGATCGTAGTCAAATTATATAATATTATTTAAATATGATCATGAATATAATAAATTAGGAATGTAGGAATAGATTAATTACAGGTGATTTACGCTAAGTGTATCATTATCATTTATCAATACACTCAATCATTTGGTTAACACGAGATTCGAGGAATTATGCTACGTAAATAATTAATAATTAATGAGTCTTGTTTAAAGGGAATAAATTATTCTCTCAATAGTTTTTTAATAATAATTTTTATATATGTAGGTAATTAAATTAACTAAACAATATTAAACATTATTATGATTTCTTTTAGTATAATTCTCTTTATTTTTAATTCTAATTTATCATTGTTTAATATTTAATCTTAAATAAATACCTTAACGGCTTGTAAGGTTGCGCATTTGTCCGCACATGAAACACGCAATAAAGAATACAAAAAGTTTGGTATTTAAAATATAGCCAAAATACAAGGTTTGGTAGTGCACGCGGATTGAGGAATGATATAAAACTTTGAAAAATCTGCAGTCGCTATCCTTTGAGTGCGCACAAGATAAACTCTCGCTCCTATGTAACACCTCGCAAACCACGGAGAGGTAACCCCCACAGCCGCACTAGGCAAGCCCGGTATGACGAACTCGACCCAGAAGGTAAACTCCTTACTTTTGTTGGTAAGGAATTTCGAACTTTTACGAGTTAGTATTAAAGATCATGGTATCTTTTTATTCGAATTTGAATTTTTAAAATTATGAAATCATCTTTAATAGAGACGAAGCGATGATTTTAGATATATGGTTTCTGAAGTTGCTTTTGAAAGAGTAATCTAACGTAGGACACAATGTTTGAACTTTGAAGCTTCGTATAGTTGAAGTTCAAGCATATATGGCAAAAGTTTAGCTTTCTTATGGCTTGAATTGTCATATATAGCGGACGTTCAATTATTTTTACTTGATTTCAGCTGAAGTTCAAACAAAGATGATAAAATTACAGTCATCAATATTGAAGTGACTACCTATCTTCAAGAATGAATAGCTATCACGTGTGTGACGCAGAGACGGATTCAAAAATTAAATTAATTATTTTAATTTTGTTTTACTCTCTCATCTTATATTAGTTATATCATATTTTTGTTTTGCATATCCTTTAAAAATTATAAGTAAAAAAGTATTTTTTATTAATTTATTCTTAATTTTTTTTCAATATAATCAATATTATTTACTTTTAAAAAATATTAATTTTAAGAGTAAAATGACAAAAAAATTATTTTATTTTATTTTTATAAATTAATAAGTATTTTGAGAGGAATATTTTTTGTATAATATTGACAAGTGGATAGAATAGTATTCTTTCTCCAAATTATTGGAGGGGTCAAATATTATCACTTATTTTTACCATTCAATTTTCTAGGGTCATGTCTATTTATTAGACAAATGAAAGACATCAACCACTTGTCATTTGGTTTAGACCTAGCAAGAATAATTATTTGTCTTTTTTAATTTATTTGTTCTTAATTATAATTTGGATAGTTAAAACACATTTTTTTATTATGATTTTTAAAATATTTTGGATGGTTAACTATCGTGATTTATAGTATTTTGTATAAAGATGCTATGTCTGAATTAACACCAAATATTAGTTAGTTTAATCGTCATATTCCAAATCAAGCTAAATCAGTTAAAACACAAAAAATAATATATTAAAGATTGATGATAATTCGGATGAAAATTTAGAAGCATACAGTATTGTGATGAAAGTTTTGAATACCAAAAATTAATAAGATAGTAAGTAACTTTGTTATTTGGATAGTGAATAATATAGAATTAAAAGTTAATATACTTAATTAGGAAAATAACTTAATTTTTTTAAAAAGGGAAAAAGGACCAAAAATATCTCTGAACTATTTGAAATGAGGTAAAAATATCAATCCGTTATGTTTTGGTTAAAAAATACTCCTCTGTCATATTTTTAGCTTAAAAATACCCCTCTGTTAAATTTCTAACTCAAAAAATGACCCTCATCCTAATAGAAATGAAAAGTGGTCAAAAATACCTCTTAACTATTAGAAATGGAGCAAAAATATTCTTCATTAGTTTTCAGCTAAAAATATTCCTTGTTAAAATTTTAATGTTATTATTTAAAATATCTCTTTTCCATTAAAATTCAACCCAACCCATCTTCAAATCAATTTTTGTTAGACTTTAAGTATTCCACATTCTACTTATATTTTTTTTTAAAAAACTTTTATTCATAGTTGCAACTAAATTATCTTTTGAAAATAATAACTTATATTAATTGTGTTGCATTGCTAACATGAGCATAACAATTTCTATACAAGCTTCGTAGATTCGAAAAATTTGAAAAATTGTATCCTATTGAACTCAAGAAACTGATTGAAAGAGGAGACAACGATTATAACGAAGATGAATCAATGATTGACTTTTTGAGACATTTGCAAGTGAAATGACGATCACTTTTGACATGAAAAAGCTCCTCTCGAACTTAATATCTGAAGAGAAAATCTCTTGGGTTCCTAAATGGGGTTCCACATGGACTGGTCATGTGGCACTTTTTCTCCACATAACATGCATGGTGTCATTTCCATTAGAGAGAATTTTTTATTTTTTTATTTTTGTAAAATTTTAAGGGAGGGGTATTTTTGAACTAAAATCTAACCAAGGGGTCTTTTTACTTCATTTCTGATAGTTTGGGGATATTTTTAATCCTTTTTTATTTCCGTTAGAGAGAGGAGTATTTTTTAGCCAAAAATTTAATTGAGGGATATTTTTAAGTCAAAATTCAACGAAAGGATATTTCTGCTCCATTTCAAATAGTTTAAGAGTATTTTTGACTTTTTCCCTTTAAAAAAAAGGGGGCGGGGAAAAGGGAAATGGGAGAAGCTAAGGGAGTATGTAGAAGATGAGAAATTGAATTCTCACTAATAAGATAAAAGTTTAGATAATCAACCAACTAAGCTATTAAAATTTCCCAAATAACTTCAAAATTTATAAGTGAGAAAAATCATATATATATATA
>JBCEWC010007972.1:0-20647 GCA_038996855.1 Solanum aculeatissimum | reverse complement strand
TATGATATCTATAAATAGGGTCTCAATGTAATAATGTAGAAACAATTCAATAATATTTTCTCCTATATTTCTCACAATACCAAAATCGAAGCTACTAGTTATCTTTTAAATTCAGCTTCCAGAGCAAGCATGTGTAAGGAAAAGATGTGAAAAGGTAAAATAGAGAAGAGCAGTAAGACATCTACAGTTGTGGTAACACGGTCACTACAGCACCACCCATGAAGATATTTGTAGGAAAGAAGACTTCATAGGGGAAAAAAGGAAAGAATAGGCACAATAAATAAACCTCGACGAACAGGAATAGTTAGCATGATATACTTGCGGCACAAATGTACCTTGCTGAAGCAGTTAATTTTAGTTAGTTTTGATACCAATTCTATAGATGCAAATGAAAGGTTAAAACTACCATTGGAATCATGCACAAGAGAGATTCTATGAACTCATGGAACTAGTCAAAATAGACCAAATGGTGGCCTCAAATTGAGCAAGCACTTTTAGTTCTAACCTTCAACAGAAGGAACTTCAGAGATTACCTTGCATCTCGAAAGCACAGAGATCATTTCCTCCAATGTGTTAGGTCCAACATCAACAGGTTTCCATCCTAAGGAAAAACATTTAAAATCCTTAAACTTAGAAACTATCATCCCAATGGTAAATACTAGAAAAATATACTCAAACATTCATAAACAAAAGTAGCTTAAGCTCACATAAATGGATTTCCTTAAATAAGGACCAAAATTGTCAGAGAGGAATAAGAATTATCATTCACCAAATGTACAACAATATGGTATTCCTTCCGTTTCAATTTGTTCATCTTACTTTCCTTTTTAGTCCACTTTAAGAAGAATGCCTCTTTTCTTTTATTTTTTTGGCAACTCTTTACTTCTAACTTTTCCACATGACATGTTTAGGACCACAAGATTGAAGGACACTTTGGTACATTCTACATATCTTTAATTTATGACCAAAAGATTCAGAAGTCTTCCTTACTTTTTTTAAACTCCGTGTTAAGTCAAAACCAAACAAATTAATTGAAACAGAGGGAGTATATTTTTTTACTTTTTTGAATTGTTCAACAATCTCTTGTACATTTAGTCCTTGATCTAGCAAATGAAACAATGCAAACCTTGGGGCTAGGTTGAAGATTAAGAGTTGCAACTTTACCATCCATGATATGATTAGCATGAAAAATCTTCGTCTGCGACGGATAATGATCATTGAGGCACAAAAAGTCTTTTGGTAATACAATTTGTACTCCTCCTGCTTTTGCAAATTCAACAAGAACATGGGCTGTCTCTAGTGATTCTTGTTCCACCAATTCCCTAGGAACAGGTAATCCAAAAGCATGCATTATTTGAAATGCAGCATCTCCAACAAACACTAAACCGTCACATCTAGATGCCAAAAATTGCAAGGCTGCTGCTTTCCCATCGAAATTAGCTCCACCAATCTGCATTGCATCATAAACTATAACTTATAATATGTGAACCAAAAAATCCTTTTTCTCATTTGAATCAAGAACCTGAAAAATACTTGAAAAAGATTCTCGGATGCATACTATTGCAAAATAGGGCCTTTTGTTCATCTCGATTATCTTCTTCAGTTGAGACATTCGCTCATCAAAGTGAAATCCAGCAATGGAGGCATAGCAGAAGCTGGTAATACCAACATTTGATGCAAGAATCTTATGTGATTGGAAAAATGAATCATTAACAAAGATATCTACGCCAGATGATAGGCGTCGTGCAAACTCTGAACAATTGGCTTGCTCCAGCTTAAACTGAGAAAGGTTCTCAAGAAGTAGGATGTCAGATTTATGTCTGCCTTCCATCAGAGACTGCTCAAAACCAGAACCAAGCTCCACTGGTATGACTTTTAGTTCAAGTTCCGATGATAGAAATTCTGAAGAATACATTATCCAGATCAACTAAAGTCCATTTAAAACATGTTTTTAAACAATAAAAATAAAAACAGATGAACAAGTGTATCAAAGCAGGACCTTAATCATTGGCTAGAATATTGTGCCTACATGGGTTTTTTTCATAACATGGGGAGCTAAACCTAAGTTCATAGCAGTGTTTTCAAAGGCACGCTTAAGCCCTGAAGCGAGACTCAAAAGATGTTGACAAGAGCAAGTTCCTCGGATAGTCAGCACCACCCCTCATTTCCAACCCGAAGGATGTGAATTCGAGTCACCAAGGGAGCAAAAAGGGTTGGAATTCCTAGGGAGGGGTAAAAGAAAAGGCTCAAAACAGGTTGAGCACTTCGACTCGCTTAATGTGCAGTTCAATGTCATCATCAAGATTCTAAGACAAACTTTTACTTCCAAATGAGCATTCTAAAGAGGCGACACTAAACAATTGATATTTCATTTTATCATTTAAAAAAATTCAATTTCTTTGTCCATATGTTTGTTATTCATACATATAGTCTTGGACTAAACATGCAATTTCTATTTATTTTCTCCATTTGCACTTTTTTTAACTAAAGCCCACACTTTATTTGCGCTTAAAGCCCCAGTGGACGTTAGAGCTTTTTTTAGCATTTCGTTTTTGATAACACTGGTTCACAGATGGGGAGAAGCAGCACGAACAATAAGTGAAATATAAGAAATTTGTAAACCTGCAACATATTCCAATTCGAGAAGCAGCGAGTCAGCTCTCAGACTCCAGCTACTTATTAGAATTAATTTTGCCCCAGCTTTGTGAAGATACTTGATGGTTGAAATTACACGAGCTGCTGGAGATTGCTGTTTCTTTTGCTCCCTTAGCAGGATGGTCAAATCCAATCTGACCATGACAACTTTTCCAATTAGCTCCTGCTCTGGGAAGTTTCTAAGGGTTTTCACGTAAGGTAAGATATCGGAATCTCTCCCATCTCTAGCTTCAGCCTAAAAGTGGATTCTTGTCTGAGTAAAATGAACAGACAGCACACTGAATGGCACATGAAAAACAATAAATATTGTCACATAATATTTTCTTATACTTTTTTACATTCCCAATCAAATTTTAAAACAAGCTGATAAGCTTCTCTTTGAAAAGCTTTTTCAGGTCCCTATGGCACAGACTATAGAAGACTGGATTTCGGTCCAATGTTCAGTAACACATTTTCCTTTCTAGGATGTGGAATTATTTGATCAGAAACAAGAATTGACAGGCCAGTTAAAATCACGTTGAATTAGAGCAAACAAATAGTTTTATGCACATATGACAACTAAAATAATATGCTTAACAAACTAACTACTTAATCTCCATGTTCATTCAAACGTGTATCACATGAAGTGTTCGAATGGAGCACTTGAATACCCGACTTGGCTCAACAGCTAGGTTTCAAACTCGTGACGTGTGTGCAGTACCTTAGCCATTGAACCAAAACCTTTCAGTTCCTGACTGGACATGACTTAATAATACGACTGGAAAACAACTACTATCCTGGTACTCACAGTTAAACGAAATTATCCAGAGACTTCAACTCTTTTAACATGCATAAATAAAAATAGATGTAAGCATCTAAAATGCAACCTAAGGTCAGGGGACATATTTACTTACTGACAATTTCTCCTTGACAAGACGCGAGAACTTTTGAGACTTTGGAGTAATAATTTCAACCAACAACAGTTGTTATATACATTACTCCACAATGATTGATTAGGAGATACTGAGGCACTTACTAATAATTAATACGCAACTCCGTGATTTCAAATAGTATTGGTTCAATGGTTCTAATCTCACATTCTTTAACAATAGCAAATACTTATTGCATCAGCAAATATGGCTATCTACCTATAGCTACCTCATTAATGAAAGTTAATACTTTTCTTCGTTTATATCAAAAGGAGAAATGTTATTTAATTCAATTGAATATGATGCACAGAAGTACAGTTAGCACATATAGAAATATTAAAATAGGGATAGAAGAGAAAACGATAAGCTAATTTAGATTTATAGTTAGCGAGGAAATATGGGCATAATATGTTTGTTTATTGGATATCACATTATTCGACTCTTGGGGATTCAGAGCACAAGAGATATAAGCACGTCCAGAACTAGGGGCGCAAGTTTTGTCAGAAAATTACACTACATATACATCGTCAATTTTCTTTATATATATCTAATAAATGTTAAATTCACTTGGCTTCTCCATGTGTTTACTTCTTTGTATTTTGAATTCCTTCGGTAAAAATACTGACTCCGCCGCTAGTAAAAACATCATTTTGTAGGTAATGCAACACTTAGGGGTATGTACCAATAATAACTTAGGTACACGATTAGTAAGCCGAGTATTTTTCTTAAAATGTAAGGAAAGTAAAATTACTGAAATTACCTCCTCCCGAAAGGAATGCAAATCAGTATGATCAGCCAGCTCCAAATTTAAAGCTGAAAAAAAAATTGAGAACACAGTTAACAACAACAGAATAACAAGATTTTGTACTTTTTTTTGTTCTATCACTTGGGACAGCAAAGTTTAACAATTTGTTTGTCTTACTTTCCTTTTTATTCTGCGTCAAAACAAATTTAAAACCATAAGGTTAGAAGATGTTTTGATACATTCTACTTATCTTTAGTTTAAGAGCACGAGATTCAATACTTTTTTTTATTTTTTAAACTCTATGTCAAGTTAAAATCAGACAAATAAATTAAAATGGAGGGATTCCTAACCTTTTGGTAAAGATTGAACCTTTATACATTTTTGGACATAAGAAGATTTCCCATAAGATAAACCTGGTCTAAATAGAGGCAAATCTTGAAATTTTGTATAACCATTATGGAAATCTGATATTCTTGGTAAAGAGTATCCTAACAAGAAATCCAGAACCTGAATCATCCCTTTTTTGTTCACTGTCAATCAATTTGGAACTACAGGCTGCAAAAATTACAAAAATAAACAATTAAAAAATGGATAGAAAGAATAAAACAGACATAAAACCTAATATTAATTGTACCAAAAGCAACTAAAAAATATACAAAAATACATACAGTTTGACTAAGTTTCTCCTGGTTACCTGAAATGGCTGACAAAAGTGACAGTTCTGTTTTGAGAGGGAGGTAAGGAAGATAATATGCAGGGAGGAATTAATTAATATTAAAAAAATAAGGAGCTAATTTAATAAAATAATTACTTATTTCTAATAACTCTAATATTATTTCAAAAATCTTGGACAAATAGGAAGTATTTACAACTTTTTTTTTGTCACAATTGATGCTATATAAAAGATGTGAATTGTCACGTAATATATGTATATTTATTTGTTCAATTTTATATAAATTTAAATATATTTGTTTGTTCATATTCAAAATTAAAAAATACAAATGTTAGATGAACTCAAATTGAATAATACGTTTATGTATTACACTTTTATATTTTGGTCAAGATCATTTAATAATTAATATAAAAAATGAATAAGAAGGAAGGAAAAGAGGTACCTAAGAGTGTGACATAGTGATCCATATAGTGATTGAAATCGTAAATGAAGTCTCATCTTTAAATTTCGACGAAAATAAAAATACTAAGTGATTCTTTTTGCATGTAATTAGACGTGCATTTTTAAAGTTAATGTGTTTATTTATCGTCTAAATTTAAGTGTTTGTTGATATATATATTCAAAAAATTACTTAATTAAAAAAATGACTTGATTGATGAATCATCAAAAATACAGGGTCTACTGCTGCAATAAAGTATTATGTCGGGTATAATTACCCGACCCGAATAGAAATTCGGATCTTCACAGCTAAATCTTCAAAGTACAACCAGTTAAGCAGAAAAAAACCCATCGATTTAGCTCACTTTTTTACTTGATCTCCGCCGTCAAAAATCTTCTTCGCCGGCCGCCGATCTATTCTCCGACCAAGATGGGTGCCGGTTTCCTCGTTGGTGTCATCGGTGTTCTTATTCTATCTCATGCTACCTATTCCACAATCCAATGTAATCTAATCCTCTTAGTTTTTTTTTTTTTTTTGAGAGAATTTAAAGACTAATTTTTTTGTTCAATTTCAGATAGGGCTTTGCTTAAGATTACTGAGGAGGAGTTTTCTGGACCACCCATTGATGTAAATTATCATTTTTCATCTTTTTTTGTTGAATATACTGTTATTGTAGTTGATAAAAAGTTGAATTATTGTATATGTATGTGATGTGGTGATGATTGATCTAAGTGCTGGGTATTGTGCAGGTTGTAGTGGAATTGATAGTTAGTTTAGTGTTATGTTTGTGGGCTGCAATGGTTACCCCTGGAAGTTTCAAGTCAATCCATCCTCAATCTGAGGAAAACAGGTACTTAATTCATTTTTTTAAAATTGGGATTTTTGTATTTTTATAACTTTTCATTGTTTTGTGGTAATAGAAAGTTCTCTTCAATGTCTTTTTTTCATTTCCATTACTATTTTGATTTGCTTCACCTGTGTCTGAGTCTTTTGGAACCAGAATCCATGAGGTAGGGTAAGGTTTGCTACACTCTACCCTCCTGAGACGACCCTGCTTAGTGGGATTTCATTAGGTATGTTGTTGTTGTTTGTAGTAATAGAAGAAATTTGGAGTTCTGGGGACTTGTGGTATATGGATCATTGATGTAAACCCGCAGTTATGGGAACATCTTTCTCATAGTGGTCAATGCTCTGCACTCATCCCCCTTACATCATAATTTCAATGTATTTTGTTCTTATCAAGCACTCTTAAAGGACTTATCTTGGCACTATGTCATTTTCTTTCTCTAAGTCAAGAAATAAGTTGGGGTAACCTTGTGGATGAAGCAGCCCATGGATCTCCGCTAGTTTGGAGGTGGGGCTAAGCCAATGACAATCATGTGGAAATCCTCTTTCCTCTCCCTATGGATTTTCATCAATTTTGTATAAGCAAAAATATAGCCTCTGTAAGTTTCCAGCATTTATTTTGCGTATAACCTCCGTTGTAATCTAACATACATAATTCCAAATTAGTTCTGTCACTCTTGTAATATCCCTAAATATTTTCTTTATCATTCCTTTCTTGAAGTTCAGACAACATTGAATATCACTTTAATTTTTATGTGTCAGAGACAAGGCAATCTTTCTTCACTCGCTTGGTGTCTTTCTTTGTTGTTGCTGCACTGCATAAAATAAAATTTCATGTCTTGTCGGGTTATACTACTCCGACTTCTCTAAGGCACTCTCAAACCTCCAAGAATGTCATTTGAGCCACTTTTTTTCTCTCACTTTTTTGGACAAGGTAACTGATGTTTTTTTTACATTTCATTGTATCCTTTACTTCAATGGACGTGATGCTTTGAGTGAGATAACATTTTGTCATGGATTTATGAATTTTTAAAGTTATCCTTGTAATTTCAGTTGCGGAAGTATCAAATTAGCATCTCTATGTTTCTTGATCGTATTACTAACTCCTGTTATAACTTATTAAGAATCATCTTTACTAACAATTTTGTTCAAGTCTTTACCCCTCATCCCTCCGTGCTAGTTGATAGCCTTTGCATCTTATATTTTCAGCATCATAATTTACTGTGGTTGGGGCCTTAAGATTTTTAGATATAGGTAGATGCTCACTACATTTTATTGCAACTCTCATTTTGTTCCACTGGATAATTGTGTTAGCTTCTTACTTTGATGCTGCCTCCTATAATAATCGTCCTTGAATGCAATTTGATTTGTACCATTTGGTATCCACCACAGAATCCTCTGGCTTGGAGCTTGCTTTTTTTTTTTGGCTCCAAATTTCTCATGTAGAGTCACTAGTTTTGGGTGGTTAGAGCTTCCCCCTGCACCTATTCCTACTTGTGGTGTGAACATTTCTTATGGTAAGAATGAAGTCTTTTGGACTATATGTTTAAATGTTATCAGGTGTGATTTCCTAACTTTTTTTTTTTGATAAAGATGGTGTGATTTCCTATTTTAGAAGTAAATATTGACTAAACGAGACATAAATTAGGGCAATCGTGAAAATATCGTTGTCATTTTCATTTCTGTTACCACAACCATTTTTAAAAAATAAAGGTGGTGATGATGCCAACTTACATGCATCTCGACTTTTCCACTAGGTCCTTGCTACTTCCCACCAGCACATTACCAGGTAACTCTAGTACCACAGCCATATCTCATGTACTCAGTCGACACAATGATCTTGACTTTCAGATTTTCCCTAATAAAGATATGATGGTCAACTTTTTCCTTGGACATATCTATATCTGAAAACATCCTCTCTACCTTCACAAAGATAGGGAGGGGGTAAGGTCAGCGTGTGCACCACCCTCCCTAGACCTCAATTGTGGGATTACATTGGGTATGTTGTTGTACGTAGCTATAATTTTTGAAAATTTAGTACTAGTTTCCTTTCAATCCAGATTTCTGAGCACAGACAATTATCTTTCAGTTTTCTCATTTAATGCCAATTGATGAATATAGACACTAATGATGTTGATTGTTTACTTCTGCCACACTGGTTTAAATAAGATAATTCTATCATTAATTCTTTGTATCCATAAATTTATCTTTAAGTTGTAGTTTTGTGATTATTTCTTCCCCATTCCTTCTTAATTTACTAAGGAATACCACAAAGTATGACTTGTAGTGTTGAATCCCCTATGCACTTGGTCTCTCACGGACAGATGCACAATATCTACTTTCTCCTCTTTACGGTATTCACTTATTCTATAACTTACTAGTTCATACCACAAAGTGTTACTTGTAGTGTTGATCCCTCTACCTTTTCCCCTATGCATTTGGTCTCTCACGGACAGAGATGCATAATATCTACTTTCTCCTCTTTAAGGTATTCACTTATTCTATAACTTTCCAGCGAACTAGTCTAATTTGTCCCTCTTGGTCTAGTTTTTTAATCCATATCTTCGAAAAATCCAGAATCTTTTCTATCCATTACCATTATGCTGATGTAGTAAGAGTTAAGATTAACTTCTTTATCCACACTTGTGCATGGCGTGTAAACCATTGCTTATACTCCCTCAAACCCAGCCATAGAAGTTGTTTTTCTTTCACGATGGTTAAATTCATTGCTAGTGAATCAACAAAAGACTAGAATTTGCATAGCTCGTTCATTAGTGATTTTGGGTAAGCAATGTAGAGAAGAAAACTTGACGCAGAGAGCGATCATGGGAAGCATAGTTGATAATTAGAAGAAATAGTTGGATGTTGACTTGGTCCCGCAGTGCAGTATTCAAGTAGTGGACAAAAGGCTGACTGGATTAAATTTTGAGAAATTGAAATAATGGGATTTTTCATATTTTACTTTTATAAACCTTGATTATTCTCTAAACAATGGAAAAGTGACTCATACAAAACCATGGGGAAGTGTGAAAAGGTTCTGTTATGTGTTGATGCAGTTATGCCATTCCCTGCCTGCCACCTTCTATAATGGGAGATTGGGGACAAAACATTACATAATTTGCATATACTTTGCATCTCTGCAGTAGCTGGAAAGGGAACAAAGTAAAGAGGAGAGTGTGTAGATGGAATGTCTGGTCACTGTAATAGTTGCGTATTGGGATCGTGAGGTTGGCTCTAGGTGACGGGTACCATTTGTTCAAGTCTTTCTGGTTGGAGGGCATCTATAGTAGTATTATTTTACTGAAGCACTAAATAACACGTCATGAAAGCTTTTATGTGTTTTCCTGGTTTCTCCTGATTTGAGTTACATCACAGTCCTTTAAATAGTCAGTAATCGTTCAGATTTTGGATATTGTTTTAGGACATTTACCTACGTAGAAAAGTCTCAGTTCAGTTGATCAGTCCCTGGCGAGCATAGTACTCCTGATTTCTGTTGTATCCTTAGTTGCTGCTGCTCATTTTTTTGATTAAAGTTATAGAAAGCTCATTTGTTATTCTGGTGTTATAGCTCATTTGTTATTCTGGTGTTATAACTTCATGTAACCTAAGTGAGAATTGGTAGCAGAAATCGGTTCGTTTGCTCTTATTGTATATGTGACGTCCCTTTTTTGATATCTTATGTATTCTCTAC
Organism: Solanum aculeatissimum; assembly: GCA_038996855.1. Classification (NCBI taxonomy): domain Eukaryota; kingdom Viridiplantae; phylum Streptophyta; class Magnoliopsida; order Solanales; family Solanaceae; genus Solanum; species Solanum aculeatissimum. Next base: position 10,690 of record JBCEWC010007972.1, on the reverse strand, counting down.
AATGCAGGGTGGTTGCTTTGCCTGCCAATCTCGATTTTATGATCTTCAATCACCGTGGGAAAATATTCCCTCTGGAAACCGAGTTGAAGTTGAAGTGATGGTCTATAGTCTGGACTAGTTCATGAACTCAACAACCTGCCATCCTCCACACCAGCCTCTGCGTTCGCTACTGTTCTTGGAGAGGATTGTTTTAGATAGTTTTCCTATTACACTAATTCAATTACTTGAGCAGGATTAGTCTCCTGTGGAATGTTAATTGTTAGAGAGCAGCCAGAGAAAAAGATATTTTCAGTATGCACATTTTCATTTTTGCTTGCTTAAATTATAGTTTTGTATGTTAAAACTCAAATTTTCAGAACATATTTCATAGTGTCTATCAACATTTATCTTCTATCTATGCACAACATCCATTATTCATAATTTCACTTTTGTGCCTTATTTTGGTTGCTAGATCCCAGCAATCCATATAAAATGAAAATTGTGTATGACCAAGCATGGTCTATTATCCATAATTCCATGTCCATGGTGAAATCTTTGAGCTCCAAAAGGAGAGAACAAGCCCTACTGCGATATACGAAATTCAAGGGATAATTTTACGTATGGTCATCCAACTTTTAGTTTATTGTATCAAAGTCGATATTTTATTACAACAGAAAAATAATTTAACTGTGTTTATAACGTTTATATTTTTGCACAATTAACTCCAACAAGGATCAGAGGGCCTCAGATTATTCAGTTCCTAACCTTGTAACTCATCAGTCAAATCAACAATTTTCTTGTCAAAGTAACAAAGGAAAACTACCTTGACCATACCTCAACTATGAGTGAAACAAGTTACAACGTTTTATAATGACTCCAGAAACTTTTTGTTTTTTTGATGAGGCGCACAGGATAAACCTCTCGCTCCTATGCAATATCTCGCAAACCACATAGGAGGATAAACTGCACTAGACAAGCCCGGTGAGAACTCAACCCAGAAGGCAAACCTCGTGCTTTCGTTGGCAAGAGGTTTCGAACTTGAGACTAACATGGAAGTTTCAAACCCAAACCACTGGGCCACCCCGAAAGGTAATTCCAGAAACTGCTAATCTGAACAATAAAGCAGCAAGAAATTGATAACAAGATGTTTAAGAAAAAACACATGTTCTCTCTCACAAGTACTAAATGGCAGCTACCATACATTCATAAAAACATTCTTTACACAGAATTCAAACAAACAACACTGCTGTCTTTCTTTCACCAACTAATGAAACAATTTCTACCACAGATCATTATACTTTAATTTTGAGTTTCCTTTGAATCAATATAACAGATTCCCACGACTTCCCGTCTCTGTTTAAACAATCAAATCATCTAACCTTTTCTAAAAGCTTATCCCAATCCAAGGAATGTAAGCAACTAGCAGATTGTTTCTTATCATGATGATGTCAAACAAAAGGCTGAATGTTAGATCAGTGGTAAGTGGTGGCAAGTCATCAAGGAACCAAAATCTCTGAATAAGCAAGAACTGCAATCACAATGTACAGAAGGAGAAACATTGGTATTGATGTTAAGCAGAAGATGGAAGACACTACCAGAACAAGCCAATCAAATTTTCCACTTGCATCTTCAACTAAGAATATGAAGAAATATCATCTGAAAGCATAAGGGTGATAATTACAGCTATATCATTGTTGCTGCCAAGATTTGAACATCAAATGAGTTAAAGTTTTAGCTTTGCAAAGAAGTTGCAAAATAATTGATGGGAAGATAAGATGCAGTCCTAAGCGAAAAAAGAGGGCAGATTTGAAATGATTTATCTGATATCAGGGAAGCTAGGATTCAGTCCTAAACGAAAAAGACCCTCCTTCAATTTTGACTACTCAGCTATGTAGAGAAGCCAGATTGTAGACAGGCCATTGCAAGAACTTGAATTATAGCTTGGTACTTATTAGATGAGATGGATGTCATAGTTAAATTTGGCTGTGGCTTGTTTACTATCTGTCTTAAAGACATGGCCATGTAAGATACTAATATAGCTTGACTCTACTGTTAGTCCCCGAGTTACCACACTCACAATGATGACTACCAATTTGTATGAAATGAAGAAAAAGAATGTAAAAGGGCCAATTTAGTTGCTCTTCATCCATGACCATCAATCCCACATTCAAAATTCTGCATTAAAGACTGAATAATGAAAATTCCACAGCCACCAAAAGCAATAGATGCATGATCAACCTCATCATTATTCAAAAACTTGTGTTCCTACTCTATTTCCTCTTTTTCATTTGTGTAATCGGTTTATTTGCATGTGTGTGGGGAGGGAGGGAGGGGGGAGTATATAGAAGGAGAAACTTCATTTGCAAAAGATAAAAGATTCTCACTGAAATAGATTCATTGGAGAATGAACAATGACTAACCTCAAAAAAATGTTCTATGCTACTACATCTTGACATCCAAATAGATTCTGTGGCATCCACAGAAGAATTACAGTATGACTGACTTTTACCTAAACCTAATCAATTGCTGTTGTTCTTAACAGGGAATGGAACTATGGAAGTACCCCATCAAGCTAACCAACTAATTTACAACTGGGTTAACTCCTGCTGATTTTCCCTAGATTGCCTCAGTATTAACTCAGCTCTCCTCTTCTTGTCATCTCTTTCTTCATCCCGCCGGAACAAGGATGCATTTCTCCCAGAACCTTTTTTCAAAAGCCTCAGATCCAAAGAATCACCTAAGGCCTTCTTTCCAGGTCTAAACTCTAAACAGACAGCAGGCCTCTTGTCCGGAAGTGTTCTCTCCGCACCATCTACTCCTTCAGAAAGCCCATCCTTCATCGCCTGAATTGCAGGGGAGAATGTCTCCAGCAAAGAAACATGATTTTTACCATCTACCTCGCTAGAAAGTTTAGCTGGAAGAGCCACTGGATCCACATCTTTCTCACCAGCTTGAAAAGGTTTTGCAAGAAACGGGTTTTCACTTTTACTAGCACTTGAAGTGATACCAACATCATCTGGCTGTCTAGAAGTTGATGCCACTGCTGAACCATTGCACACCAATCGCTGCTGTAAATTTAATAAAGATCGTTCTGCCTTCCTTCGCTGTCTTGCTAATTCAATTTTATCAGCTCGAGGATCCGATGCCCTCTCATTCCACGTGGGGGTCCGTACATAAGTATGTGGATCAGGAAATGCAGGCAACCATGGAGGTATGTGCTTAAATGCAGGTGTTTCACCAATTTGAAAAAAACTGGGTATCATACGAGGAGGTTTTACCACAGGAAAATGTGGAAGACTTTGAGCAAAGGGAATCTCTTCAGCAGATTCCACATACTCAACCATCTCGCTAACAATACCAGAATTTAATGCACAACGGTTCACTTCCGATGCTCGCAGAAAACCAGTGGAGGCACACATATCCTCTAATCCTTGAATAATATCAAACACGTTACACTGTGTTCTTCCAGCAAAATTAGCACTACTCCTAGCCGTCTTTCCTAGGTCAAGTATATACTTAATCGCAATATCTGCAAGTGATTCAAGAGCAGATTCATTGAAGATCTCAAACCCAATACTTTCACATATTTGTGCGACCGCAGTCCTAGATATTGCTCGCCCAAAATCGTCGGAACCAACTCTTTCATCCCTGGTATTATCGACAGCACTCTCTTTCTCCCTTTTATCCTCGGCACTACCTCCAACGATCATATTCAATATCCTAAAAGATTTAGGGCTTCTTTTACTCAAAAACCTCAAAACTCAGCTCAAACTCGTGCCTTTGACAGTGAAAGTTCACAACTTGGTAACATCACAAAAAACTCCACAACTCAAATATGCAGTTCCAAACGCCTACAAGCATTTGTGGTTCACGCAGACCCTATACATTTAAGCTGCATTTAGGAGTAAAACAACAACCCCAATTGCCCCAAATACAAGTAGACATGAGTTATTGATTTCCTAGCTTTTCCCAAAATGAAAAAAAAAACACAACTTGGTGAGGTAAAATGAAAACCCCAGAACCCAAAAACTCAACCAAATTCTTCAACAAAACCAAATACAAAACCTCAAGACTCCTCCACCCCACTTAGTAATTCAATAAACCTCAAGTATTAAACTCCTGCGTTCTCCAAAAAAGCAAAAAAAATCACAGCTTGATGATGTAAAATGCGACCACCCAGAACCCAAAACTCAAACCAAATTCTTCAACAAAACCAAATCCCCAGCTCAAGATTCCTCTACCCCACTTGATAATTCATCATACCTGAAGCATTAAACTCCTCTCTTTTCCCAAAAAGAAAAAAAATCACAACTTGATGATGTAAAATGAGAACCCCAGAACCCAAAACTCAACCAAATTCTTCAACAAAACCAAATACCCACCTCAAGATTCCTCAACCCCACTTGATAATTCATTAAACCTTAACTATTACACTACATTAACGAGTAAAAGTACAACACCAAATGCTCCAACATACAACTAGACATGTATGAAATGAATACTTACAGCTGATTTTCGAGACTAATTGAGAACTTGGGTACCAAGTTCTGGATTAGTAAATTGAAATTTCTTCGAAAATTGAGAGAGCAGAGAAGGGTTTATGGAGAAATTTTTTGATAAACCCTAAAACTGTAAACCAAGAAAGGGATTTTGTAGATCGAGAGAGTGGAGGATCGAAGAGTGGAGCGGGACCTTTATTTTATAGAAAAAAAGATATTTTAATAATAGCATATGAACCCATATAGTTTAGAAAACTCACAATTGACCCCTATATTATTTTTATTTTATTTAAAATAAATTATTTAGGTTGACTTCATTGAATACGATGGATAAAGTGAAAGAATTTTATATTTTTTTTTTGAAATATTGTTGAAAGTATGTTAAAAGAAATGATTAGATAGTATATGACTTAATTGCAATTACTAATAACTTGACTTTCGATAATAGGACATGGAGATTAAGGATTATGATAGAAAATCAGTAGGTAGTTGAACGGTGTTTAGTTTCCTTTATCAGTATTGTTGTTATTACTCTCTTACTATCTTATTCTTCGATTGTATTATTATACGTTGTTTCCTTTCTTTCAATTACCATATTATTTGTTATTTCTATAATGTTTTTCTCACATATTCTTAGCACGATTTCTTCGTTAGTGTATTTTCTTTCTATACTTAATTTTATTATATTTTACTTAAGCTTAAGCCTCTCTAACTTCATAAGGTAGAAATAAAAACTAGATACACAATCTTTTTTTCATACCCGACTTATAAGAATAAATTTTGTGATAATTGAGGTATGAAATTCTCGAAAAAAAATAATAATTTAAATAAGTAAATAGAACAATAAAAATTAGTAGCAAACTTTCACATTTCTTAAAAGTTAACCAATAAAAATTATGATAAAATGATAAATATTTTGTCATCCATGATCTAATTCTCATCTTCGAATCCTGGGTTTGAAAACATCTTTATGGTGCATTTTACCTCTAACGTGAGGTTGCTAATTCGAACTCTAAGTGTGAGAACACCTTTATTAAAAGAAGCATATGAGTATCGAGTTCGAACCCCAAATATAAAATATCTTTATTAGAAAATATTTTACTATAGTTGAATTTAATAAGACTCCAATACGATATCCGACATTATGAGAAGTTCAAGGGGTAAAGTGTAGAACTCTAAAAAGTTAAAGAGCCCATATACGAGTATAATATAATCCTTCCTTTGGCTCACAAGATATTGGATAAGCCAAAGGAGAAATTTCTAGCGTTTGAGAAGAAGAAGATGGAGAAGTACTTTGGAAACGCATACAGGGGCGACCCGGGAGTGCCACATGCCGACCCGGACCGATTCGTGAACATATGGATCGGGTCTGCTGCTTTCTCTGCTCTCACATTTATCAATCCCTACATGTGGACTCTTTCCAATCAATACAAGTAAACCCTGCAAAACTCACTTTCAGTTTATTTTTGTAAAAATGTTTGTTTTTGTTCATATTTGTTGTTAATTTGATAAAGGGGTTATCTTTATTTAGCTAAATTTTTTGTTCTATATAGTGTGCTTATAGTGTTGGTGAAAGAGAGAGGGTGTGATAAGGGATTATCTTTATTTGGATCAATTGTTGTTCTATATAGTGTGCTTATAGTTTTGAGGAGTAGCATCGGCTTATAGCTATTAAAGCAAGAGAGAGTGGTAAAGGGGTTATCTTTATTTGGCTCAATTCTTGGTCTATATAATGTGCTTATAGTTTTGAGTAGTAGTATCGACTTATGGTGTTTGTGGTGTAAAGAGCTATTAAAGCAAGAGAGTGTGGTAAATGGGTTAGCTTTATTTGGCTCAATTCTTGTTCTATGTAGTGCGCTTGTAGTTTTGAGGAGTGGTATCAGCTTGTGTTGTTATTGATGCAAAGAGCAATTAAAGCAAGAGAAAGAGAGAGAGGGTGATAAAGTGGATATCTTTATTTGGCTCAATCCTTGTTCCGTATAGTGTGCTTATAGTTTTGAGGAGTAGTACAGACTTATGGTTTTTGTGGTGCAAAGAGCTATTAAAGCTAGAGAAAGAGAGAATGTGGTGAAGAAGTTATCTTTATTCGGCTCAGTTCTTGTTCTGTACAGTGTGGTTATAGTTTTGAGGAGTAGTATCGACTTATGGTGTTTGTGGTGTGAAGAGCTATTAAAGCAAGATAGCGTGGTAAATGGGTTGCTTTATTTGGCTCAATTTTTGTTCTATATACTTTGCTTGTAGCTTTGAGGAGTGGTATCAGGTTATGCTGTTGTTGGTGCAAAGAGCAATTAAAGCAAGAGAAAGAGAGAGAGAGAGAAAGAGTGTGTGTGATAAAGGGGTTATCTTTATTCGGCTCAGTCCTTGTTCTATATAATCTGCTTGTAGTTTTGAGGAGGGGTATCAACTTGTGGTGTTTGTGGTGCAAAGAGCTATTAAAGCAAAAGAAAGAGAGGGTGTGATGAAGAAGTTTTTATTTGGCTCAATTCCTGTTCTATACAGTGTGCTTATGGTTTTGAGGAGTAGTATCGACTTATGGTGTTTGTGGTTAAGAGAGCTATTAAAACAAGAGAGAGTGTGGTAAAGGGTATCTTTATTTGGGTAAATTCTTGTTCTGTATAGTGTGGTTGTAGGTTTATGGAGTGTTATCAACTTGTGGCGTTGGTGGTGCAAAGAGCTATTAAAGCAAGAGAAAGAGTGTGTGGTAAATGGGTTATCTGTATTTGGCTCAATTCTTGTGCATCGACATATAGTGTTGGTGGTGCAAAGAACTATTAAAGCAACATAGAGAGAGAGAGAGAGAGAGAGGGAGAGTTAAAGGGGCTATCCTTATTTATCTCAATGTGATTATGATAGAGTTAGGTAATTAAACCTTTAAAACTTATCTTTATCATGATAAAATTAAGTCTGTTCTCGATGTGATTATAATAGAGTTAAAGGCTGTTGACTTTACACTGCTGGTTTCTCTTTACAGTTTGTGAGTAAAAAGATATGGAGTCAGTTTATATCAACAAAGATATTGTATCAATCTGGTTTTTATCAACGGGTTGAGTAAGGTTGTTTTGCTCTTTAGCCTTTCCATCCCCGTTGAGATGTCTGGAACATTGTCGACGTTTCCATTTGACATGATCCAAAATGGAAATATCAGTGAATATAGTTTTTGTGTATTTAGGTTTCTAAACCTTCTTAGTGGATATAATACTAAAAAATTAGTTTGCAGACAGTCAATAGAAGGTCAATGCCTACTCAATGAATATAGTGTTGCTGTAATAAGTATCACTAGTTTGTTGAGCAACAGTGAGGCATTCTATGATTTTTTCATTAGAGTAGATTATATTGCTGAAATAAGTGTCACTAGTATTTTTAGGGCTTAAAATTGTAATTGCAGAAGTTTAAAAATAAGTAGAGCTTGATTCATGCTAGCAGGTGGTCTCTGTGATTTATTTTCATTCTTTTCTTTCAATTTTTCTTTTAAAAGTTAATGCATACACATCTTTCTATTTTGGGTTCCGTTCTTCTCAAGTTCCCGTCTCTTCCAGCTAAATGGCATCTGTTGGCATTTTAACAAAAATGGAGCAGTACGTTCATGCTAAGTTGAACTCCAAATCCTTCTCGCTGTTTTTCTTCTATTGTTCTCATTAAGAACAAAGCAGTTGTTGATCACAAAAATGGATTAGGGATTTACCTGAAGTAAAGCGAAAACTGCAAATTTTGTGGATATTTGACAGTTGCCTCAAACATGGAAAATGGTCTTAGAGTTTGCACCACCTCGAAGAAAGGAAAATCATTTTCACCTGAACTTGGTCAGAGGTTAAAATCTTGGAAACTTCTTAAGTACTGCTTCATCCAAGATGACCAAATTAGAACCATGAGACGCATCTCTGTAGAACAGTTCCATATTCACTAGAGAGAAACCTCAGTACATGACGACTGTAGAATGCTTAGCTTGTTGGACATTATCTGTTTGAACTTTCATGTAAATTTTTGCAGTAGGATAGGAGAAACAAAAGATGGCAGAAGTTTATATTCTCTTTTCAAAAATCGGGTGAACTGAAAGGAGTAGTAGGGGGTAATATGAGGCTCCCTTATCTCTTCCCCTCCCCCCCTTTTTCGGATAAGCATGAGGCTCTACGTTTTGGAGTTTGATAGGTCATGTTTGAAGAAAATTGGGTCATTGTTATCTTTTCCTATGCTTATCTGTTACTTCATACTGGCAATTTTAAAGGCTCATCCCTTGAGATCTGAAATACAAAGCGAGTGATAATTGATTAAATCATAATCCATGCATTTTAATTTTTTTTAAATGGAGGCCGCTTGATCATTTCGCTTAAACATCATTCAAAGCTTCCGTGCATTCTTCATTTGTGATGGGGCCTCACTTGTTCCTTCTTGATCTCATTAGAACTATGCTTCTTGAGTTGTGGATGCTAGTATAGCTTCAGAACTTTAGTTTGACGTAGCTGCACTCCACTGGCTAATTGCCAGTAGTCTGTGCCCCAGCAAGTGATTACATTTTGCCATGTTCGGTACTGGCAGTAGTAAGTTAGTAAGTGTTGTCTCAACGACAACCATATTACTGCATGATTGAGCTTTCTAAGGAAAAAAAAATCCTTTTTGCCGTGTGTCTGACTTATTGAATATGTTGTTTTGTGCAGCTGGCATGACAAAGCCATGCTTTTTGAGCAATATCACTGGAAGAAAGCTCTCAAGAAAAATCAGGACTATGAATTCAAGGTACTCATGGTCCTCAAACTTCTTATGTTATGATTATGTTAACTCTTATGCATCATGGAGTTTTATATAAGTATGATGATTTTTGCTCCAATGTTTTTAGTTTCAAACCAGGATGAAATTACTGGCGTTATGTTTGCTCATTTGAGTTTCATTTGTTGCAGTGGAACCAGTACATGGATAAAGATACACGAGACTCGTACTACTTCAATTGGCCTGTTTACTTTCCATAAGTTTCTCCAATGTATCAGCATACTGATGTTTCCTTTTGAAATTTCTGTTGATACTATGAATTCAAACATCGTTTAGCCTCGAAAAGTTTGGGATATTTCCAAAAGCTGCATGATTGCTTCTCTTAGTTTTCTCTAAATTGCTGGCCTTCCTATTTGAACTTGAGACTACCTCACTTGTGCTGGATCTGTTGCATAGGCTCATATATTGTGTCCTTGAGTTCTACTTGAACTTGGGATGACAAAAGAGGCGAACATTCCATGTCTGCAAATCCAGAGTATTCTCTCTTCCCAGTCTCTCTATTTTTACGAGGTAGGGGTAAAGTTTGCGTAAACACTATCCTTTTCGGACCTCATTTGTGTTCATGGGATTGCATTGAGTATATTGTTGTCGTCATCTTAATTTCAAGTTGTCCCTACTTGAAATTAAAAGGATGTCTAATCTTCAGCTTCTTGAGTGTTGTTATTCAAGTATTTGCTACTCTATTCTTGCTTTGTGCACAACCTCAAATGAAAGAATAGGCCAAAGAGCCCAAAATACAACCTACCCTGCCCCATTTTTTAAACTTTGAAGATGTAAGTTGTAATCTGTTTAGTCTTGTCCTGTCCTGTCCTGCCTCAATTGTCATCCCTCCTCCTGAAAGCTAGGTAGGGTTGAGGGGATTCGTCCAAATTTTCTTTGGCGAAAATTGGTACCATTTTATATATGGTTGAAATCGTTTTAAATGTATATATAGTAGCTATCAAGTTTCCTTTACTTCTTCGTGTGTTTACTATTCATATTGTGAATTCCTTAGTAAAAATTTTGATTCCGTCACTATTTGAAAGTGTCCTCTTTTTCTCACCAGTTTCTTCATGTCCATTGGTATTGAGTTTTGATGAAAAGCTTAATAAGTGTATCATGTTTTTGTAGTTTCTTTGACCTTGTTCAATCTTTTTGATCATTTTTTAATGAACTACGATCAGATTTCTTTATAACAATATTTTATTATAATTATCTTGCTTATTTGCGAAACTAATTTTATATATTATGTTATATCATATGTTCTCTAAAATAATATTTTGCTATAGCAATAAAAAATTTAAATTATTAGTTTTCTAAGATGGTCCAAATTCCAATATTTATTATGGTCAATCCACAAAACAACAATTCTTCATTTAATTAAATTTACTTGTATTGTTATAAAACTGAATCTCAAATTAACTAGATTAAATTTAAAGCGGAACAACAAAAACAAAAGAAGAGGAAGAAGA
>JBCEWC010007971.1:0-20647 GCA_038996855.1 Solanum aculeatissimum | reverse complement strand
TGAGAGGCTTGTTTGGGGTTCCTTCGGGTTCCTCATTCGCCATGTCACGTCTTGGCCCTAGGCTTGGGTCGTGACAAAAATATAAAAAAGAAGTAAAATGCTAAAAATGAGATAATATGATAAAATTACGGGAAACAAATAAAGTTACAAAAATGATTTTAAAAAAAAGAAAAGAAAAGTAAAAGGTAGAGATTAACCTGTTCAACAAGGTGACGAGAAAATATGTATCTCATAAAGAAAATAATTGAATTAAGCAAAGTTGTCCTGGAGCCTAGGTTATGTCATAACCAATCATCATCCTCAATTTCATTACATTCATCCTCAGAAATATATTCTTCCTCTGTTGTAGAGTTATCAAAGTCATCTTCATTTTCATGATCAGATTTATCTAAAGCTTCTAAGTCTACTTCTTTTTCATTATTAAGAGAAAGTGGTTCAACAATCACTCCATCAATGTCTTCTCTTTGGATCCTAATGATATCATTGTCTGTTTCTACTAGTAGATTTGCTTCTCCTCGTTCAACCAAGTCAATTAGTTGAAACGACTCTATATTATCTTCTTTTTCGGGTATATCATACAAATTTCTCGGTCTTACCCTTATAACTGCATACCATTTTTCATTTTCTTCATGTTTAACTTAATATGCTGACTGAGCTTGTGAGCCTAAAATGAATGGATTATTTGTATAATAGAGTCGTGTCACATCTACACATATGAGCCCATATTCATCTTTTTTATAACCTCTACTTTGACTTCGACCTTGTGGCGGAACTTCAAACCAGTCACATTGAAATAATATGACTGAATTGTTGTCCATATATTGAATCTCTAAAATCTTTCTTATCTTTCCATAATAATCAATATTTTTGGTATGCTCATCACTCTTTACAACCACACCACTATTTTGAGTCTTTAAATGTATCTCAGATTCCATTGTTCGAAACCTAAAACCATTCAAGATATATCCATAGTGGCAATAAACACGAGCATTTGGAGTTCTTGCCAAAATCAGTAATTGATCAGTAATTCTATCATCACCATTTTGTTTTAATTGTCAAACCTGTAATATTTCACATACAAACTCACAAGCATTAATACCACTTTAAATATAAATTTTTTTGATTGTTCTTTAAATAAACTAGCATCAAATGATATAATTTACCTTTCTTTCAAACCACAAAAGAAATTCCTCCTTATGCCTCTTGGCGACATTTCTACTATTCTCCTGTAATAATATTTTTAAATGTTCCCTATGAATTATGAAACATTTTAAAAATTAGCCAAAGATATTTAAAAATAAAAATATTATTAGAATAAAATTGTTTATAGGATTCATAGTAAGACAATAATGTAAATTAGGTGAAAGGTATCGTACTCAATCCAAGGACGAACTTCCTCACAATTTTGGAGAATATAAAAATGAGCTTGGTTAATTTCAAGACTACTCAAGCTTTCCCATTCACCTCCAGCTATCGGTTTACCGCGACAATTAAATATAGATAAGCCCTTAGGATCTATGTTTGAAGAATCATAATTTCTATCCGGATGATTTTGCTTTGTGTCCATATCAGTCAAATATCTAGAACATATTGTCATGCACTCCTCTGCAATATAACCCTCAACAATTGATCCTTCTGGGTGACTATTATTACATACATAACCTTTTAATGTGCGCAAATATCTATAAAGTAAAGATATAGTAGTCTTGTAAATAAATTTTCAACTTAAAAAATTTAGAATAGTAAAAATCTAACCTTTTGATGTAATACATCCATCGAAATTGAACGGGACCAGCCAACTTTGCTTCTTGTGCCAAATGAATCATAATATCAAAAAAGTTTGGCAAAAACACACGTTCCAATTTACAAATTGTCATTCTTATACTCTTATTTAATTCATCTAATTTCTCCACATGCAATTCCTTAGCGCATAAATCATTAAAGAATAATGACAATTCTATTAATGGATCATATGCATCCTTTGGCAAAATTCCTTTGATGATAACTAGAAAAATACGTTCAAAAAGAACATATTTTACCTTCTTTATCTTTAACACAACGACTAATGTTAGAAGAATAAGCATCAGGAAACTTAACTTCTTTGATGAGTTGACAGAATTGAACCTTCTCAGATTTAGACATGATGATCATGGCTTTTAAGTCCAAAAATTTTACCTTCTTTATCTTTAACACAATGACTAATGTTAGAAGCATAAGCATCAGGAAACTTAACTTCTTTGATGAGTTGACAGAATTGAACCTTCTCAGATTTAGACATTGTATAACTTGCCGGTGGAAGTATGTATTTATCTCCATCTTTTCTTGGATGGAGTGATTTTTTAATCTTCATCTCTTGTATGTCCAATCGAGATTTCTACGTATCTTTTGTTTTACCCTCGATATCCAATAAAGTTCCTAGCACACTTTCACTTATATTCTTTTTAATATGCATCACATTCAAATTATGGCGCAATAACATAGTTCTCCAATAAGGGAGTTCAAACAAAATGCTTTTCTTTTCCCAATTGTCACGTGTTTCATTACCTTGTTTTCTTTTCCTTGTGTTGACTTCAGCTAATCTTTGTGACAATGTATTTAACTGCGAAAGTGCAGCTTCTCCACTCAAGGCTTCTGGTGCATGTCTTTCTTCCCTCGTGTTATCAAAAGAACTTTTATTTCGACGATAAATATGATCATTCTCCAAGAACCTACGATGACCCATATAACAATGCTTTTGATCATGTTTCAAGTACATTGAACAAGTATTTACATGACAAACTGGACAAGCAAATTTACCTTTAGTGCTCCAACCGAAAAAAATATCATAAGCTAAAAAATCATTAATTGTCCACAATAAAGAAGCACGCAATTTAAATCTTTCTTTCATGAAAGCATCATAAGTCTCAACTACACCCTACCATAAAAATTTTAAATCATCAATCAAAGATTGGAGGTACACATCAATATCCATACCAGAGCCTTTTGGAACAGGAATAAGCAAAGATAGAAAAATATTAGACTGTTTCATGCATAGCCAAGGAGGGAGATTATATGGAATCAAGACTACTGGCCACATGCTATAGGCATTGCTCATCGAACCAAAAGGATTAAAACCATCTGAAGCAAGTCCTAGCCTTACATTGCGTGGATCTGAAGCAAAAGTAGAGTGCTACTCATCAAAAGCTTTCCATGCCAATGAATCTGCTGGATGCCTCAATACTCCATCATCAACTCGCTGAGTTTTATGCCACCTGATATCTTCTACAATTCTTTTTGTCATAAATAATCGTTGTAATCTTGGTATTATAGGAAAATATCTGAGAATCTTTCTAGGAATTCTTTTATTTCCCTTATTTAACTTTGTCAAGGCAAACTCATCACTGATATCATCTCCTTTTTTCACTATCCATCTTTTCTCCCCACATTTAGGACATTGCTCAAGATCTGCATATTCCTTTCTATATAAAATGCAATTGTTAACACATACATCTATCTTCACATAATTTAGACCCAAATCTTTAATAATCTTTTGAACTTCATAGATAGAATTAGGAAGCACATTATCTTTGGAAAAAACATCACTCAACAATTTCAGTAATGAGTCAAATGAAGTATTACTCCATCCGTGTGTGCACTTCATTTGGAAAAGACGCACTACAAAAGAGAGTTTTGAGTACTTCTCACAATCTGGATATAATTTTTGTTCTGCATCCTTCAATAATTTATAAAACAACTTAGCTTCTGTATTAGGCTTTTCCTGTCTAGACTCAATGCGATCATCAAAATCATGATTATCAGCGAAAACACCTTGATACATATCATGCAACATTTCATAAGTGGCATCATTATCATTACCTAAATCTGAGTTTGCATTAGAATTTATTTCATCATCTGATGATGAATCCGACTCACCATGAAAAATCCACTTGTTATATGTTGGATCTATTCCCCACCTAAGTAAATTCGAATTCACTTCTTCTCGTGTTTTCTTAAGCACATTGTTACATCTAATGCACAAACACTGAATTCTTCCACCAATCTCAACATTAGAAAAAGCAAAGTTCAAAAACTGATTCACAACATTCAAGTATTCTGGTAATACCCTATTTATAAGTATCCAATTCTTATCCATCATATATTTACCTACAATAAAATATAAAATGTTAAACATAAACTATAAAATTAATATTTGTTAAGTTATTTGCTATCTATTATACTGAAAATAAAGATAAAAAGATTTAAAGATGTTCAGAAAAACAAGCAAATTACTAGTACAGATTAAGCTTATTGATACTAGAAAATAACATTAGGCAAATAAAAATTTAATTTTGAAACTTCTTTTCGATGTTGTGAAAGATAAATGTTGGCAAACTAAAGAGATGAAAAAATTAAAACAAACAAGTAGATAAAATTTAATAAGAAAAATAAAAAAATCCTAGTTGAAAAGGGCAGGAAATCGATATTAAATCAAAGCAGAAGAATTAAGATGAAGAGAGATCTATCAATAATAACAAAACAGTATGAAAAAAGAAATTGCTTACTATCTTTTATCCTTCAACAACTAGCAACAAAATAGAGGAAAGGAAGTTTACTTTCTGTCGTTTTCCTTTCAAAAGTAAAAAAGCAGAATAGTTCAATAATAATAGAACAGAGAATACATAGATAAATGGAAAGAGTATTATTTAAATTTGACAAGTAAATTTAAAATATTTATTTTTAGTATAATAGCCAAGTAATATAGAACGAAGAGAGTATTAATTAGTACCATATTACTAACGTTAGCTTGAATTTGTTTAAGTGAAGCAGTTAATAAGCAATTGGTAACTAATGGATAGATCCAAGCAAAAGAGAAAACTTTTAACATTTTAGTTGGCCTATTAAAATTAAAACATAAAAAAAATTATTTTAAGAGCTCAAATTTATTTAAATTAACCAAGAACAAGATCTCAAATTTTACAAAAAGATAAGTCAACATGATACATACTTGAATCAACTATTTCTCAAAATATGCTACAGGTCATCTACATTCACATGTCTATATTAGGCACAAAGAGAATGCAATATCTAAAGAGTTGTAAGAGTTCTATTTGGATCAAAATTATATAAATCGTAACCTGATTGCAAAGTAGAAAAGGTAACTAGATGAAGATCCTATTTGTAGATACTACAATCTAATCCAAGTTCAACTAAGAAACAACATACTATTCCTATTCCAATTCAAAATAAGACTAGATATTCCTATCCTATTCTAACAGAACTTATAAAATTTATTTATTGCAGTTACCCACCCACCTCTTGCTCATCTAAAGTCAAAGTAAAAAAAGAAGTAAAGAGGTTGAAGATTTATGATAGATATAGTTTTCCCCTGCTACTTCTCTGGGAAAGTTAACCCTGTGTACACGCTAAATTTTTTAAACCTCACTTGTGAAATTTCACGATGTATATTCTTATTGAAGTCAAAGCCCCATCCATGAAGAATTGAAACTAAATTAATTGGTATAGAATTTCAAGCCCTAATTATAAGAAGAACAAAATAATATATTTTCGAAAAATTCACGTGAGAGAAGAGATTAGTCGAAAGGTCATCAAAATACATCAATTTCTAGCAGCAGCAACCACAAACTATAATTATCTTTTGAAAAAAAATTAAACCTTTTACTATTACAAATTGCAAGGATCTTGATAAATTGAATATTTGATTTCTTTTGGGTAATAATCATGAAAAGAAATTCTCATATATCAATGAAGATCTGCAGATTATCTGTACCAAAATTATAGCAAACCCAACATATTTTCTCTATGTTTACATGCAAAATAGAAACATTAAGCCAAAAACAATTGATATTGAGAAAGAAACTTACAATTCAAGCCAACGTTTGCTTGAGTAAAGCCACAAATTCTACTTTTTCAAGTTGATTGCTCTGAAGTATTTTATAAAATTTGGGAACAGTTTGGGACAAAAAGAGGGAAGGGTTTGGGGCCAAAAAATATAGCGGGGAATTTTGCCGTCTTTGTATACCAATAGTAAAATTATTTTTAGTAATAATAAAAATATTTCGTCTCAAATTTTTTTAATATTTTAAATTTATTTTAATACCCATAAAATATGACAACAATGTTAAAATATTTACCAACAAAAAAAAAGTTATGGCTAAAAATATAATCTATACCAACAACTAAATAAAGTTGTTGCCATTTATTGATATTTAGCAACAATATCATTATTGTTGCTAAAGATTTGTTGCTAATTCTATACTTTCTTGTAGTGCTATATCTATACCTCCATATCAATTAGTCCCAACAGAATTTA
Source organism: Solanum aculeatissimum (assembly GCA_038996855.1). Lineage (NCBI taxonomy): Eukaryota > Viridiplantae > Streptophyta > Magnoliopsida > Solanales > Solanaceae > Solanum > Solanum aculeatissimum. The sequence goes on along the minus strand of JBCEWC010007971.1, from coordinate 14,337 downwards.
ATGAGCAATTCAGGGACTTGCTTTATAAGGGGTTCATAAGGCCTAGTGTGTTTTCATCGGGTGCTGTCATTTTTTTAATGAGAAAGAAGGATGGTTCACTACAGATGTATGTGGATTATTGACAATTGAACAAGGTCTCTATAAAAAATAAGTATCCACTTCTAAGAATTGATGACCTATTTGATCAACTACAAGGTTCAAGTTACTTCTCTAAAATTAATATTCGGTCCAGGTATCACCAATTGAGGATGAAGGAGGATGATATTCCAAAGATGACATTTAGAACTCGATATGGCCATTTTGAATTTTTGATTATGTCATTTGGACTAACAAATCTCTCAGAGCTTTCATGGACTTGATTAATAGGATTTTTAAACTGTATTTGGACAAGTTCATAGTGGTGTTCATAGATGATATATTGATCTATTTACAGGATGCAAAGGATCATAAGGATCATTTGAAGATCGTGTTGTAAACGTTGAGAGATAGATAATTTTTTCCAAGTTTAGCAAGTGAGAGTTTTATTTAAGAGATGTGACTTTTCTTGCTCACATTGTTTCGGGTGATGGTGTTGGAGTTTATCCAAAAAATAAGGAGGCGGTGAAGAATTGGCCTAGATCATTGTCACCTTCCGACATTAAAAGGTTTTTAAGGTTGGATGAATATTATAGAAGACTTTTTTAGGGGTTTTCTTCCATTGCCTCTCCCTTGACTAAGTTGACCTAAAAGAAGATGAAATTTCAATGGTCCAATGAATATGAGAAAAGTTTTCAAATATTGAAGGATCACTTTACTTCAGCCCCTATTTTGACATATCCCGAAGGTTCGGACGGTATTGTTATTTAGTGATGCCTTATGTGTAGGCTTGAGTTGTGTTTTGTTGCAACATGGAAAGGTCATAGCTTATGCCTTGAGGCAGTTGAAAGTGCAAGAAAGGAACTATCTGACTCATGATCTTGAGTTATTAGTAGTCATATTTGCATTGAGGATTTGGTGATTTATCTCTATTGGGTGCATGTTGACATATTCACCAACCAACAAGAGCTCGCAATATGTGTTTAGCCAAAGGTATTTGAACCTAAGGTAAAAAAAGTGGTTGGAACTTCTAAAGGACTATGATATGAGTGTGATGTATCACCCCTACAAGGTTAATCTTATGGTCGATGTGCTTATTAAAGTATCTATGGACATTATTATACATGTTGAGGATGCAAAGAAAGAGTTAGTCAAGAAGGTGCACCGATTGGCTTGTATAGGTCTAAGGGTAAATGGTTCAAAAATTGGTGGTTTACTTATTCTAAATAGGATGAAATCATCTTTAGTAGCATAAGTAAAAGATAAACAAGATATGGATCCTACCTTGGTTGAGTTGAAGAAGTTTGTAGTTGATACGAATATAGAGGTTTTCTCGCAAGAGGGATATGCAGTACTTCATTACCAATGGGAGTTGTATGTATCTAATGTTGATGGTTTAAGGGAGAAGATTCTAGATGAGGCTCATAACTCTTTCTATTATATTCATCTAGAATCTACCAAAATGTATAGAGATTTGAGATAGACATATTAGTTGAATGACAAGAAGAAGGACATAACAAGGAATGAGACAATGTGTGCAAATTGCCAACAAGTGAAAGTTGAATACCAAATACTTGGTGGTTTAGCCCAAGATATTAAAATTCCTACTTGAAAATGGGAGGAGGTGAATATGGACTTCATTACAGGTTTACCAAAGTCTCGAAGCAATTTTAATCAATATGGGTGATTATTGATAGAATGATGAAATCAATCCACTTCTTGCCAGTAAATACTTCTTATGGTGCTAAAAAATATGCTAAGGTTTATATCCAAGAGTTGGTGAGATTGCATAGAGTTCCATTATCTATCATATCAGATCATGGTACTCAATTCACTTCTCATTTTTGGAAGTCATTTCAAAAGGAACTTGATAAAAAGATGAAGTTAAGTACCACGTTTCTTCCTCAATTCGATGGGAAAGATGAAAAGAACAATTCAAACATTAAAAGATACGTTGAGGGCGTATGTGGTTGATTTCAAAGATGGTTGGAATGATCATCTACCTCATATAGAATTTTCCTATAAAAGTAGTTTCCACTTGAATATAAAGATGGTGCCATTTGAAGCTCTGTATGATTGATGATGTAGGTTCCCAGTGGGTTGGTTTGAAGTTAAGGAGATGTCCTAGATTGGACCAGATTTGGTTCTTGATGTCATAGAGAAGGTGAGGAACATAAGAGAAAGGTTGAAGGCTGTCCAAAGTCGTTAAGAGTTATATTCGGGTGTTAGGAGGAAGGACCTTGAGTTTGAGGAAGGTGATTAGGTCTATTTGAAGGTTTTACCTATGAAACATGTAATGTATTTTCACAAAAAGAGAAAATTGAGTCCTAGATATGTGGAACCTTACAAGATCTTGAAGTGAATTGGAAATGTGACCTATGAGCTAGATTTGCAAATGGAGTTAGCTATGGTTATCCAGTTTTCCATATATCAAGGTTGAGGAAATTCTTAGATGATCCAAATTTTGTTTTACCATTAAAAGATGTGAGTATTGAGGAGAGTTTGACTTATGAAGAAGTACGGGTTGAGATTTTGAACCGACAAGTGAAGAGATTAAGAAATAAAGAAGTTGCATCTATCAAAGTATAATGGAGGAACCAACAAGTGAAGAATGCTACTTGGGAGGCAGGAGCGAATATGATAAAACGATATCCTTACCTCTTTCCTTCTATTCAAGCCTAAGGTACCCAAATTTTAATTATTCCTCTAAGTTCTTACAAATTTATTTTTTCTTGTCCCATTGCATGCATGTATGACTATAAGATTATTTATATGATATTTGATGCATAAATGTGATGATTTTATGAAATTAATTTGACTTATATTTTTGCATTCATACTGGGTCGTTGGTTATGTTTCCATTCTGATCAAGCTTGCTTTTGTTTCATTTGAGGATGAATGATCCCAAGAGGGAGATATTGTAACACATTGTAACACCCCACATGTTGATAAGTCTAAAAAAAAGAAAAGTCACAGAAAAATTTGTACTAGACTTATGTTGCAAGCCCATCTATGGCTCGTGGTTCAATCTACGGGTCGTAGACAAGTGTCGTAGACTGGACCCTCATAGATTGACAATTTTATAAGTCTGGAGTGTTTATATGAATATGATCTATGGTCTAGAAAAACAAATATGGATCGTACAGTGTGCTCGGGGTTCAAACATATAAATTCTAGTAGCCACATTTTTGGGCCATGCAAAGTACGATGTCCAAGTACAACTTGTAAAAAGAAGTATGAGTCATAGTCTACGTCTTATAAAGTTAGATTCAGAGACCGTTTTTAGAAATCAATTTCAATAGGTCAAAATCCCCAAAGTATGAGTCATACTTAGGGGTGTGCATCGGTCGGTACGGTTCAGTTTTAGACATTATCGGTTCGGTTTATCGGTTTTTGATTTTTAAATGTGCTAAATCAATAAGATATTTTTTATCGATTTTTGATTTATCGGTTTTAAGTCCTTAATGGTTCGGTTTTTTGTTTACCCGATAAGGATGATAATGCGAATTTGCATAAATAAAAATAGATAGAGTACGAAAGAGTAAGGACTAAAGACAAAATACTAAAGTGGGTAATTAATTACTTAAGTACGATAAAGATTAAAATAGGTAAAGTACTACTATAGTGTCCTATTACTATTAAATTACTAATATTTAGTATTTATGGAGGGGTAAAATAGTAAATTATTAAAATCTTATTGGGTTATCGGTTTACCCAATAACCCGATAATAAAAACTAATATCGAACCGATAACCCAATAATGTTTTTTCAAAACCATTAAAAATCCGATAACCTAATAACCCAATAACAATAAACGAATAATGTTTTTATCAGTTCTGTTTATCGGTCGGTTCGGTTTTTGCACACCCCTAGTCATACTTCAATCTATGGACCGTAAACATGGATCTAGATGGGTCCGATCCATTTTAAATGAAGGGTCTTTTCATTTTTGACTCATTGGACTCCTAAACTATGTCGTTTTTACCCTATGTAACTGACTTAACCACCTCAAATCTAATAAAAGAACCCCTACTCTTATTCTAACTCCTTCTCTCTCAAAATTCACCCCCAAAATTCTAAGTTTTCTCTCTCTAGAAAAGCCTCCATTGAAGCTTAAGGATTTAATCTTGGTCAAGTATTTTCAAGGTTTTCTCACCTCAATTTCTAAGGCTTCTCACTTGAGGTATATAGGTCTTCATTCATGAGTCAAAATTCTACTCACTTTTTCTCCAAGTTCAAGTATGAATTTTTAAGGTTTTCATGATTTAATTTCAAAAGTTTGTATTATGATTATTACATGATTAATTTACTTAGTTATGCATGAATTTTGATGAATTATATAAAATTCATAATTTTCCATCAATTTCAAGTGATTTCAAGAATGTGTTAATTAGGGCTTATTAAATTGATATGAGTTTCTTTTTTAATTATTCAATTTGATTTCAATTGCATTGATTCCACATGATTTCCATTCAATTCCATGATTTTAACTTCAATTCCATGATTTTTTAAAAATAAAATACTAAAGATAAAAGAGTTAAAAGGACACTCCTTAACATAAAACTATGCACAACTCATGTGGTTAAAGGCACAATTGGGTACCTGGACGTCCCGTGTTTGATCCCCCCTGCAGTGCTTCCTTTTTCCCCTCTTCTTGACACTTTGTCGGTGACCTGAACATCCCGTGTTCAATCCCCCCTGCAGTACTTTCTTTTATCCCTCTTCTCAACCTTTTTTTTTCTCTTTTTGACCCATCAATAGAAACCTACAGAACTACTTATTTCATTCAAAATATATATATATTGTTTTAATTTTTTAGAAATAGAATTGAAATTAAACTTAAAATCTTTGAGTCCTTTATCAACTAGAATTATAGTTAGATAAAAATAAAAATATTGTTCGACTCCTTATATTTATATATTTGTGGCTTGTGACTTTCTTAAAAAAATATTAGTTCTTATTCATCAATTATTGTCATTCAACATCTTGACTCTCTATATCATATATTTTTGTTTTATTCCATCTTTATATAATGTGCTTGAAGTTTTTTATTTTTATTTGTTCATAATAATAATTTATTTTTTTCTATTTACTTGTTACAATGAAATAATTTAGGATTCATGTAATGACCCTCTAGGTTAATTCTGTGTTTCTGTGATAATTCTACTATTTTGAGCTTCCGTATAGTAACCTTAGACCTTTCATGGCTTATTGGGACTATTGGAATGGTTATGGATGGTTTTGGTTGAGAATTGTGCAAGTTTGAGAGTTAGCAAGAAGCTAAAACTACAAATAATGAAGTTTCTAACAAAACCTAGCAAACAACTTTGAAATGAGATTTTGACAGTTCCATCAGTTCTAGAATGACCGATTTAGGCTAGGAGGGTGGTTGGTCCGAGGATGGAGGGTCTGATGTCACTCAAGACACACCTCCTTTTTGAGGTAAAGCGGTCGCTATCAAGTAAGTAACCAAACCAAGGTTAGGGTCGATCCCTCAAGTAATGTGGTAGACTCAAGAATCAATTCAATGTAAGTCAGGATGATTAACCTACTTATTTCTCAAGAAAAAGGAGGAATTTTTATAAAGTAAAATTGACTAAACTAAACTAAACTAATACAGGTGATAAGAAATTCGTAGAAGAGTTAACTAGGGTAATGTGTTCCCCATGAATCTCTAACTTGGTATTATCATATAAATGCAACATTTTCCAGTGTATAGGTGTAGGATAGTAAGCTAGGTTTACTTAAGCCTTTGATATAGCAAATAGGTAAATTTCATCACGAAACTTGATCCGTCTCTGTGATGTGACATTACTAACCCTTACTTTTTATCCCAATACAACCTTTCTTGATCCAGTTCGGTTGATTAGATGAGAACATCTCAATCGAATTGTGTTAATTACCTCTTTTCCTATTCATTACTTCCTTGATCCAACATGTAATACTAGGCGAGTTCTAACATAGGCCTCCATTAAAAAGTAGTTCAAGTGAAGAAGATTAAATAATAAAACCTAACACATCTTCCAAGAATTACACAATATCCAATTTTACCTTTTAGTTCCTCATAGTTTCCACAACCCTAGTTGTGAATTTAGCTATGCATGATCAGTATAAATGCAAGAATTATGAAGTAGAGTAACATAATTGAGCACTTACATAGATGAATTTAAGAATATGAAATCCAACTCTTCAATTAGAATCACAAGGTCGAGTTAAGAACACACAACAATATTTTTCTACTCAAAATATGATAAATCCTAAGTGTATTCTTTAAAAGCTTGTTCAGACTTCGTGACTCTTCAAAACTTAATGAAAAATGACCTAAAAACCTATTTATAATGTGTAAAATATAAAACCAAAACGGAATAGAAAAACTATGTCGGCACACTCTACGAATAGGTTCATAGCTCGTGCATCAATCTACGACTCGTATGTCGGGGTTTTATGGACTGCAACTAGATTCTAGAGACTATTTCTATGAGACCTTTCCACAGACCTTGTAAGATTCTACAGCCCGTGGGGGATTTAGTCTGATGACTTTTCAGAACTTCTCAACTTTTTGATACTTAGGGCACGACCACACTCTAGGACTAGTGAAAATGTCTACGACTTGTATGCTTCCTTCATAGAGTTTAACTCAGAAATTCACCTCTCATTGGAAATTACTATGAGACCCCATCTATGACCTGTGAATATTTCCACGACCCGTAAAGGATTTCGTAGATCACCAAAATTTACTGCTTCAACATATTTTGCCCAAAAACTATGCCAACACTGAAATCCTGCAAAACAAACACATAAACACATCAAATCTACTAACATCGCTTTGAGAACACACAAAATTCTAAGTTTTAAGCATTAAAAGTGCTGCATTTTGATAACACATCAACACCCTCAACTTAAAATCGTTGCCTGTCCTCAAGCGACAGACTCAATCTATATAAGCAGTACAGAGACACACAAGCCTCAACCTATGGTACACACTTTATCAAGCTCAAACACAAACACCCACACTTCATTTCAAATACATATCAGATAGCTATTCGGCAAACCAATGCAGACCAATACATCTAACAGTGCAACTATGATAAGTTATGCAACCATAAATAAGCAACAATCGTTAACTTTGTCATCAACAATGCAGTGCAAGTGCCCTCAATAAAAGAAGTCTCATTCCTCACTCCGGATGATATTTTCAAATTTACTTGGGACAATACTACAACACTCACTCTCATAAATGATATTCAAATATTATGACCAATACCATAGGCTTTTCCCTATACTCACGACTAATGCCTTTGACAAGTTGGACTAGGATCACTTTAGGACTTTCTAAGCTTATAACGTAGGCTCAGGGGGCTTTGGTGGGATATTTTAGGAATGTAATAACTAATGGCCCTCCTTGACACTGTGTTTTCTATATTGTTGCCCTACCAACCTATCATTTTCTGATTCCCCTTTTTCTCTCTTTTATAAGCTTTTTAAGGTACTTTATTCTCATTCTGCACGATGCCTTTTATTTTTCAAAGTCTATTCCTTCTTAGCATACTGATTAGGCATTTTTTAAATTTTTCTCACACCCTTTAGCACATTGTTTCTCTCCTTTTTCTGTATCACTAGTTTTTCCCTCTTTACATGATTTTTCTATCACCAACCACCCTCAACTGAGGTTTTTGGCCTTAGTTGAGGTGCATAATATCCATCCTCAGAACTAGGGCCACTTTTGGTAGCCACCCTCAACTTAAGTTTTTTGCTTCAGTTGTGGTGCACAATGTTCAAGGAAGGACCAGGGCCAAGTTTAGGACGCATCATTTATCAAGGAAAGGTTGCTTGGATATTTACAAAGAAAGAGGTCTATGCAAGGCTCAAACATAGGGATCAAAGTATATGCAACACATTTGGTCGGTTATTTAGGATAAGTGGACTATTAAGAACAATGACCTAAGATCCTTTCTTAACAAACTAACCTAAAATTTAAGTCAAAGTAACAGGGAAAGTTCTGAATTGAAATACAATATATGAATCATGCAATTTAAGCTCACTCACACATGGCACTGCATACATGTCGACATAGACTATTTAGATCATACTTTTTTATTATCACAATTTAGCCTAACATATCAGAACACACACAATCAAACAACTAATCATGGTCTATCAAAACTAAGTAATCAAAAATCTGGTGGGTATCATTTTTCAACAAAAACATAACTATGCCATAGATATAGGTACTGTATGATACTAATACTACCTAAAAATCCTAAATAAGCCAGTTCAACAGAAAGAATATATCCACAGGGAAAAAGAACACAAGCAAGAAAACCCTTTGGATAAAAATTTGAGATAGTTATAGGCCAAGGCTACTCAAACTTCACTGAGGCCTATAACTACCCACATCCTATCGAAAAAGTTGTGCATTATCCCAATGCACACAAGATATCAAAAATAAGGAACCAGGGTAAAAATAAATACCTGGGCGCCTAAGTGAATTACTCAGCCCGAGTCTATCCACCCTATACATGCCTTGTGAACTCCTCGCCTATAGGAGTGTGTCCTAAGGGTCTAGCTCACTGTCTCAAGCTCACAATCTATCCATATCTGCTACAAACCGTGTACTGGTCCATGGAGAATAACTTGGTCCGGAGTCCAGCCTCGAACCTTGGCTAACATTTTGCCTCACTCACGGAACCCCTCACGGGCCGTGAAGAGTCACACAGACCGTGAGGTGGTCCGTGGGACCATACTTGGTCCATGGTTTGGACCCCAGCCTCCAGGAGCCCACTGGAACAACCCACGAGCACCCCTATGGACTGTGGACCACCAAACGGTTCGTGATCCAGCCCTTAGCCCAATTCCAGAACCTTGTTCCTAGCGTCCCTCCAATTACGGGAAATCTCACTGTTAGGGCCGTAACTTTCACATCCAAACTCTAAATTAAGTGAAACAAGTTGTTTTGCGAAGATAACCCGAAGAGATTCAATTTGATATTTAACAGCCCACACAGTTCATCTTGTACCAAACGTTATGACTTTCAAAAGTTCACTGCCCAACTGGCCTCAAAACTTCACCAAACGATCCTCTTTGAATCCGGCCACTTACATACAACCTATGGCTACCAAAATTCAACCACGACCAGTTTAACACCAACCTTGACCAACCATTATGAAGTTCAAAAATATTTGGATCGTTAAAACTAGAGTGTGGGCTAGCACTTTCTGTCTAGTAGCCAACTGAGTCTATCATTGTTCGACAACCTCATCTTGATGGATGTCGAGCTCCTCTATTGATACTGACATCAAACTTGGTTGGCTCATCACATAACCGATCTCGCATGGCCCGTATCTCATCTCGCTTGGGTCTGGGAGCCATAGTACTTAAAATCACATAATTAGACCAACCTATAAGTCCAAAAAAAGTACAAGAAATAAAAGTAAAATGTTATAAAATGAATGATAGAAGAACCTACGACGGCTTGTCTACAAGTCGTACTAAAAACTACATGTCGTAGAAGGCCTTCATAGGTGGTAGGGTATAGTAATTCATGTTACTAAAAATGCACCTACGAGACCGGGTACAACTCATAGATTTAACTACAGGCCATAGACTGAGTCATAGGTGTAAGTCCAAAACCAGAAAACTTCAGGCATGAAACCTACAAAACCAGGTTACTTGCAGTAGTCTAAACTACGACCTATAAGTGGCTTCGTCTGATGGCATCTCAAAAAACACCAACTTGCTGAACTCAGTTTATGAGGGGCAGCTACATTGCATGGAATAATCCATGGGCCATAGAAGACCCTCGTGCTGTAAAAGGACAACAACCTAGGTTTTCTAAAGCCACCAAACACGTTCCATTATTCAATGTTGAATTAACAATCACATTCAAACAACAAGGCATGCCGATTTAAGCAGCATTGAAGCAATTTCACGCACTCAACACATTTTCTCCAAACTTCCCAACACCCCACATGTGTAAATCATAAAACCACCCTGTCACTAGTAATTCAACATGCACCTAGCACTCCGACCACCATTGGATAATAATTGTAACATGCTATCATTCAACACATGCACCCACTTGTCAATTTTGAATTCGGCCACTTAAATACAACCCATGGCTACAAAAATTCAACCATGACCAGTTGAACAACAACCTTGACAAACCATTACGAAGTTTAAAATTTTTTGGATTATTACATCATCACCCCCTTGGGAACATTCGTCCTCGAATGAACAAAACTACTGCTTGAGGACAACCATCGAACAAGAGTCATTTTCATCAAACTTATAACAAATCATACATCATTTCAAAAGAATTTCAAAACTCATTTCAAATCATCATTTAAATCTATTTCGTGCTCATGTATGCATGCAATGTCATAAAACTCAAGAATTTAAAGAATTAGGACCATACAAGGATAGAACCTAGTACCTTAGGCTTGAGTAGATTGGAAGAGGTAGGGATATCACTCCATCATGTCCAAATCTGCTTTTGACGTTGCACTCTCCACGTCTTGGTTCCTCCAAAGCACCTTGACCGAAGTTACCTCATTGTTGTGAAGCCGCTTCACTTGTTTATCCAATATCTCAACCAACACCTCTTCATAGGTCAAATTCTCCTTAACCGTCACACCCTCCAAAGGTGTAATTGCTTTAGGATCATCAACCACTTTCCTCAACATGGATACATGGAATACCGGATGAATGGAGCTCATGTCCCAAGGCAAGTCCAACCTACAAGCCACATTGTCAACCCATTCCATAATCTCATAATGTCTGACGTACCAGGGACTCAACTTGCCATTTTTGCCAAAACGTATGATCCCTTTCATGGGGGACACTTTCACATATACCCAATCACCAACATGAAATTCAAGATCCCTCTTCCTAACATCCGAATAAGACTTTTGATGACTTTGACCCGTCCTCAAAATCTCCCTAATTAATTTCACCTTTTAGATGGCCTCAATTACCAAGTTCGGGCCTAATAAGGCCGCCTTACCTATTTTAAACCAACCAACCAGAGATGTACATCTCCTACCATACAAAGCTTCAAATGGTGCTATACCAATGCTAGCAAGGAAGCTATTATTATAAGCAAACTCAATGAGAGGTAGATGATCATCCCAATTTCCCTTGAATTCCAACACATAAGCCCTCAACATATCCTCCAAGGTTTGAATTGTTCTTTCAGCTTGTCCATCGGTTTGAGAATGAAATGCGGTGCTCAACTTGACCTTAGTACCAAGTCCCTTTTAAAAAGACTTCTAAAAATGAGAAGTAAATTGAGTACCACGATCCGATATAATAGACCTTAGTATACCATGCAATCTTACCAACTCCCGAATATACACCTTAGCATACTCCTCGACACTATAGGTAGCCTTAACCGGTAAGAAGTGAGCCGACTTAGTCATTCTATCAACCACCACCCATATAGAATCGAATTGTCTCCGAGTACGAGGAAACCCAACCACAGAATCTATGTTCATATCTTTCCACTTCCAAGTAGGGATTTTAATATCTTGTGTTAAACCACTGGGCCTTTGATGTTCCACTTTTACTTGTTGGAAATTAGGACATTCTGACATGAACTTGTCTATGTCCTTCTTCATTCCATGCCACCAATATAACTCTCTCAAATCTCAGTGCATTTTGGTAGAGCCCGGATAAATAGAATATTGAGAATTATGAGTCTCTTTCATGATAATATCTCTTAAGCCATCAATATCCAAAACACACAAATGATCTTGGTACCGTAGCACACCATCTCCCCCCGGGAGAAAACCTCAATCTTTCCATCGGCAACCAACTTCTTCAACTCTACCAAGGAAGAATCTAAGTCTTGTTTCTTCTTAACATCAACCACTAAGGAAGACTCGGATCCACCTTGAACAAAAATTCCACCATTGTCGGATTTGTCCAACCTCACACCTAACCTAGACAAACGGTGCACATCCCTCACTATCTTCTTCTTCCCTTCCTGCACGTGAGTCACACTTCCCATAGATAGCCTACTAAGGGCATCAACCATAACATTAGCTTTGTCGGGGTGATAAAGAACACTCATATCATAGTCCTTGAGGAGCTCCAATCATATCCTTTGCCTCAAATTAAGGTCTCTTTGGGTGAACACATATTGCAAGCTCTTGTGATCGGTAAAGACATACACATGAACCCCATACAAATAATGTCACCAAATTTTTAAAGAAAATACTACCACCGCCAACTCAAGATCATGGGTTGGATAATTTTGCCTATGTACCTTCAATTGTCGAGAGGCATAAGTTATCACCTTACCTTGTTCCATAAGTACACAACCAAAACCAATACGTGACACATCACAATATACCACAAACCCGTCCAACCCATTAGGCAAGGTCAAAATCGGAGCTGATGTAAGTCGATCCTTCAAACTTTGGAAACTCTTCTCACATTCATTTGACCACACAAATTTAGCTTTCTTTTGAGTCAACTTAGTCAATGGAGATGCTATAGAGGAGAACTCTTCAACACCTTCTATAATAACCGGCTAAACCAAGAAAACTCCAAATATTTGAAGGAGTTAATGGTCTAGGCCAATCCATCACCACTTTGGTTTTCTCAGGGTCAACCTTAATGCCATCACCGAATATTACATGACCAAGGAAAACAACTTCTCCCAACCAAAATTCACATTTGCTAAACTTGGCATACAATTGCTTCTCTCTCAAAGTTTGAAGAACCAATCTCAAGTGACCCATATGTTCTTGCTCACTACGGGAGTAAATCAAGATGTCATCAATGAAGACTACCATAAAATTATCAAGGAACGGTTTGAACACCCGATTCATAAGATCCATAAACACCACAGGAGCATTAGTCAACTTAAATAACATCACCAAAAATTCAAAATGACCAACGAGTCCGAAAGGCCATCTTGGAAATATCACACTCCCTTACCTTTAATTGGTGATAACCCGAACGAAGATCTATTTTGGAAAAGTGAGTAGCTCCTTGAAATTGGTCAAATAAATCATCAATCCTAGGCAACGGGAACCTATTCTTAATGGTCACCTTGTTCGATTGCTGATAATCAATACACATTCGGAGAGACCCATCTGATTTTCTCACAAACAACACGGGAGCACCCCAAGGTGAAATACTCGGCCTAATATAACCTTTTTCTAGCAAATCTTTCAATCGATCCTTCAACTCCTTCAATTCCATCGGGGCCATACGATAAGAAAGAATAGAGATAGGTTGAGTATCCAGAAGGAGATCTATGCCAAAATCTATTTCTTTATCAGGAGGGATACCGGGCAAGTCCTTGAGAACACATCAGAAAACTCATTAACCACTGGAACCAATTCAAGATTAGGTAACTCACCCTCCACATCTCTAACCCGCACAATATGATAAATGCACCCCTTACAAATCATCTTCCGGGCTTTGAGGTAGGAAATAAACTGACTCTTAACTACGGAATCACTACCCTTCCACTCTAACACGGGTTCATTAGGAACTTGAAATTTAACTTTTCTAGTCCTACAATCAACTGAGGCATACGATGCATGCAACCAATCCATCCCAAAGATAACATCAAAATCATACATCTCAAGTTCTACAAGGTCACCGGGGAACACTTTATGCAACACAAAAACAGGACAACCCGATACACTCTCCAGGTAAAAATAGATTCACCCACGGGAGTATACATCGAATAAGGTTCCCTTAGAGTTTCAGGACTCAAACCAGATTTAACAGACAACAGTGGAGTCACAAAAGATAAATTTACACCCGGATCAAGTAAAGCATAAACATCAAAGTCAAGATTTTTAACATACCAGTCACGACGTTCAGAGCTTCCTCCACCTCTTGTCAGGCATGAAGAGCATAAAATTGATTGTTCCTGGGAGCAACACCAACCAGAGCTTTCGGCATCCCTTGACCACCAGGAGCCACTTGATCGTTCTTTGCACCCCTTGGACAGTCAGAAATCTTGTGGTCCAAACCCCCACATCCAAAGCAAGCACCAAAAGCTCTCCTACAATCACCCATATGATGTTTCCCTGATTAATATTTAAATCATCATAATAACATAGATTCATTCTTAAATCATAATGAAATTCACAACTTAAAACATAATTCATACTACCCATGCTTGAGTTGAAGACTTAAATGGACATACATAATTGAATCTTCATAATCTCAATGCAATTCATGATAATTGAACTTAAATAACTTTAAAATCATCAAATAAGTACAACCCATACTTCAATT
>JBCEWC010007970.1:3508-20648 GCA_038996855.1 Solanum aculeatissimum | reverse complement strand
TCCAAACTAATAATCGAGTGTATATTAGTACGAATAATATAGCATACAAGAATTTTAAATAACAGAAGTAGTGTAAATGCATGTGATGTTATGCGTGAAATCATGAATATGCTCTTTTGATTTTTACGCAACGTTGCATGTTACTAACCCGAGTAGTAACCCAAACTCAAATCTAAATCGCTCGAAACCCGATTAATAGGTTGCTCGGGATTCGAACCCCTCAAAACAAGAATAAAGACCCGACTCAAATCTGAACCGCTCAAAACTCGATCATCGGGCCGACCCGAATCTGAACCGCTCGAAACCCCAATAAAGGGCCGACCCAGATCCGAACGGCTAGAAACCCGAATAACGAGCCGACCCAAATTCGAACCACTCGAAACTCGAATAACTGGCTGGCCTGAATCTAAAAATATAATCGACAGAATATTAGTACTAATAATATAGCATACAAGAATTTCAAATAACAGAAGTAGTGTAAATGCATGTGATGAAATGCGTGCACTCATGAATACGCTCTTTTGATTTTTGTGCAACGTCGCATGTTATTAACCCAATAGCATAGTAAACCCAAATCTGAACCTCTCGAAACCTGAATAATGCACCGATCGAGATCCGAACCGCTCGAAACCTAAATAAAGAACCGACCCGAATTTGAACCGCTCGAAACCCAATCAACGGGCCGACCTGAATCCAAACCCCTTGAAACCCGAATAAAGACCCGACCCGAATCTGAACCGCTCAAAACCCGATCAACGTGCTGAACTCGAATCCGAACCGCTCCAAACTCTAATAACGGGCCTACCCGGATACGAACTACTCGAAACCCGAATAATGAGATGATCCAAATTTGAACCGCGCGAAACCTAAATAACAGGCCAAACCGAATCCAAACTAATAATAGAGTGTATATTAGTACAAATAATATAGCATACAAGAATTTTAAATAACAGAAGTAATGTAAACACATGTGATGTATTGCATGCACTCATCAATAGGCTCTTTAAATTTTTGCGCAATGTCGCATGTTACGAACCCGAATGGTATCCCCAACCCGAATCCGAACCACTCGAAACCTAAATAATGCACCGATCTATATCCAAACTACTCGAAACTCGAATAAAGACCCAACCCGAATCTAAACCTCTCGAAACCTGATCAATGGGCTGACCCGAATCCGAACCCCATGAAACCTGAATAACGACCCGACCCAAATTCAAACTGCTCGAAACTCGATCAACGGGCTGACCCAAATCTGAACCGCTCGAAAACCCAATAACGGGCCGACCCATATCTGAACTGCTCGAAACCCGTATAACGAGCCGACCTAAATTTGAACCGCTCAAAACTCGAATAATACGCCAAGCCGAATCCAAACTAATAATCAAGTGTATATTAGTATGAATAATATAGCATACAAGAATTTTAAATAACAGAAGTAGTGTAAACGCATGTAATGTAATGTGTGCACTCATGAAAACGCTCTTTTAATTTTTGCATAACGTCGCATGTTACCAACCCGATTAGTAACCCAAACCCAAATCTAAAGTGCTTGTAACCCAAATAACGGACTGACCGGGATCCAAACCCCTCTAAACCCAAATAAAGACACGACCCAAATTTAAACCGCTCGAAACTCAAAAATGGGCCGACCCGAATCTGAACTGCTCAAAACACCAATAACGGGGCAATTCGGGTCCGAACTGCACAAATCCTGAATAACGAGCTGACCCAAATTCGAACAGCTCGAAACTCGAATAACAGGCCGACTCGAATCCAAACTAATAATCGAGTGTATATTAGTACGAATAATATAGCATACAAGAATAATAAATAAAACAAAATAGTGTAAACGCATTTGATGTAATGCACGCACTCATGAATACGCTCTATTGACTTTTGCGCAATATCGCATGTTACTAACCCGAATAGTAATCAAAACCCGAATCCAGTCAAAACCTGAATAACGGGCCGACCGGGATCCGAACCCCTCGAAACCCGAATAAAGACCAGCCCGAATCCAAACCACTTGAAACCCGATCAACGGGTTGGCCTGATTTCTAATCGCTTGAAACCCCAATAACGGGCCAACCCGGATCCGAACTGCTCGAAACCCGATTAACTACCCGACCCGAATTCGAACTATACGAAACCCGAATAATAGGCCGAACCAAATCCAAACTAATAATCGAGTAAATACTAGTACGAATAATATAGCATACAAGAATTTTAAATAACAAAATTAGTGTAAACGCATTTGATGTAATGTGTGCACTCATGAACACGCTCTTTTGATTTTTGCGCAACGTCGCATGTTACCAACCCAAATAGTAACCCAAACCCAAATCCGAACTACTCAAAACCCTAATAATAGGCCAACTAGAATCTGAACCAATCAAAACTCGAATAAAGAACCTACCCCAATCTGAACGGCTCGAAACATGATCAACGGGCCGACCTAAATCTGAACCGCTCGAAAACCAAAAATTGAGCCAACTCGAATCCGAAATGCTAGAAACCCGAATAACGAGCCGACCCAAATTTGAACCGCTCGAAACCCGAATAACTGGATGACCTGAATCCAAACTAATAATCGAGTGTATATTAGTACTAATAATATAGCATACAAAAATTTCAAATAACAGAAGCAGTGTAAATGCATGTGATGTAATGCGTGCACTCATGAATACGCTCTTTTGATTTTTGCGCAATGTCGCATATTATTAAACCGAATAGTAACCCCAACCCGAATCTGAACCACTCAAATAATAACGGGTCGATCAAGATCCGAACCCATCAAAACCTGAAAAAATACCCAACCCAAATCTGAACCGCTCAAAACTCACTAAACGGGTCGACCCGAATGACCACCACTCGAAACCCCAATAACGAGCCAACCCGGTAATGAACTGCTCGAAACAAAAAAAAAACCCGACCCGAATCTGAATTGCTCAAAACGCGATCAACGGGCCGACCCGAATCCGAACCACTCGAAACCCCATTAAAGGCCGACCCGGATCCGAAATGCTAGAAACCCGAATAACGAGCCGACCTAAATTTGAACTGCTTGAAACCCGAATAATCGGCCGACCTAAATACAAACTAATAATCGAGTGTATATTAAAATGAACAATATAGCATACAAGAATTTTAAATAACAGAAGTAGTGTAAATGCATGTGATGTAATGTGTGCACTCATGAATACGCATTTTTGATATTTGCGCAATGTCGCATGTTACGAACCCAAATAGGAACCGAAACCCGAACCGCTCGAAGCTCGAATAACGGGTCGACCAGGATTCGAACCCCTTGAAACCTAAATAAAGACCCAACTCGAATCCAAACCGCTTGAAACCCGATCAACGGGCCAACCCGAATCTGAACCGCTCAAAACCCCAATAACGGGTCGACCCGGATCCTTACAGCTTGAAACCCAAATAACGAGCCAACCAGAATTTGATCCGCTCGAAACCCGAATAACAGGCCAACCCGAATCGAACTAATTATCGAGTTTATATTAGTACGAATAATATAGAAAACAAGAATTTTAAATAACAGAAGTAGTGTAAATGCATGTGATGTCATGCATACACTCATGAATACGCACTTTTGATTTTTGCACAACGTCGCATGTTACCAACCAAAATAATAACCCAAACCTAAATTCAAACCACTCGAAACCCGAATAACAGACCGACCAAAATCAGAACCCCTCGAGACCTTAATAAAGACCCGGCCCGAATCCAAACCGCTCGAAACCCGATCAACGGGTCAACCTGAATTTGAACCGCTTGAAACCCCAATAACGGGCCGACCCAGATCCGAACCGCTTGAAACCTGAATAAAGAGCCAACCTGAATTTGAACGGCTCAAAACCCGAATAACAGGCTGACTCGAATCCAAACTAATAATCGAGTGTATATTAGTACAAATTATATAGCATAAAAGAGTTTTAAATAACAGAAGTAGTGTAAATGCATGTGATGTAATGTGTACACTCATTAATATGCTCTTTTGATTTTTATGCAACGTCGCACGTTACCAACCCGAATAGTAACCAAAACCCAAATTTAAACCGCTCAAAACTCGAATAACAGGCCAACCGGGATCCGAAGCCATCAAAACTCAATCAATGGGCCGAACCGAATTCGAACAACTCAATACCCCAATAACGGGCCAACCCGGATCCGAACTTCTCAAAAGTTGAATAACGAGCCGACCCGAATTTGAACCGCTCGAAGCCCGAATAACAGGTTCCCCGAATAAAAACTAATAATTGAGTTTATATTAGTACGAATAATATAACATACAAGAATTTTAAATAACAGCAATAATGAAAACGCATGTGATGTAATGCGTGCACTCATAAATATGCTATTTCATCTTTTGCGCAACGTCGCATGTTACCAACCCCGAATAGTAATCCAAACCCGAATGTGAAGCGCTCAAAACCCAAATAACGGGCCGAACGGGATCCAAACCCCTCGAAACCCGAAAAACGGGCCGACCCGAATCTGAACCTCTCTAAACCCCAATAACTGGATGACTCGGATCCGAACTGCTCAAAATCCGAATTACGAACCGACCAAAATTTGAACCGCTCGAAACTCGAATAACTAGCAGACCCGAATCGAAACTAATAATCGAGTGTACATTTGTACGAATAATATAGCATACAAGAATTTTAATTAACATAAATAGTGTAAACGCATCTGATGTAACGCACGCACTCATAAATATACTCTTTTGATTTTTGCGCAACGTCGCATGTTACCAATCGAGTAATAACCCAAACCCAAATCTGAACCACTAGAAACCCGAATAATGGGCCGACCAGGATCCAAACTCCTTGAAACCCGAATAAAGACCAGATCCGAATCTAAACCGCTCGAAACCCGATCAACGGGCCGACCAGAATCCAAATCGCTCGAAACCCCAATAATGGGCCGACACAAATCCAAACTGCTCGAAACCCAAATAACGAGTTGACCCAAATTTGAACCACTCAAAACACGAATAACGGGCCGACCCAAATCCAAACTAATAATTGAGTGTATATTAGTACGAATAATATAGCATACAAGAATTTTAAATAACAGAAGTAGTGTAAATGCAAGTGATGTTATGTGTGCACTCATGAATAAGCTCTTTTGATTTTTGCGCAACGTTGCATGTTACCAACCCGAGTAGAAACCCAAACTCAAATCTAAACCGCTCGAAACCCGATTAACGGGCCGATCGGGTTTCAAAACCCTTAAAACAAGAATAAAGACCCGACTCAAATCTGAACCGCTCGAAACCCAATCATAGGGCCAACCCGAATCTGAACCGCTCGAAACCCCAATAAAGGGCCGACCCAGATCCGAACGGCTAGAAACCCGAATAACGAGCCGACCCAAATTCGAACCGCTCGAAACCCGAATAACTGGCTAACCTGAATCCAAAAATATAATCGACTGAATATTAGTACTAATAATATAGCATACAAGAATTTCTAATAACAGAAGTAGTGTAAACGCATGTGATGAAATGTGTGCACTCATGAATACGCTCTTTTGATTTTTGTGCAACGTCGCATGTTATTAACCCAATAGTATCCTAAACCCAAATCTGATCCGCTCGAAACTTGAATAACGCACCGATTGGGATCCGAACCGCTCGAAACCTGAATAAAGACCCGACTCGAATTTGAACCGCTTGAAACCCGATCAACGGGTTGACCCGAATCCAAACCCCTTGAAACCCGAATAAAGACCCGACCCAAATCTGAATCGCTCAAAACCCGATCAACGTGCTGAACCCGAATCCGAACCGCACCAAACCCTAATAACGGGCCTACCCGGATACGAACTACTCGAAACCCGATTAATGAGATGATCCAAATTTAAACAGCTCGAAACCCGAATAACAGGCCAACCCGAATCAAAACTAATAATTGAGTGTATATTAGTACGAATAATATAGCATACAAGAATTTTAAATAACAGAAGTAATGTAAACGCATATGATGTATTGCATGCACTCATCAATACGCTCTTTAATGTTTTGCGCAACGTCGCATGTTACCAACCCGAATGGTATCCCAAACCAGAATCCGAACCGCTCGAAACCTGAATAATGCACCGATCTGAATCTGAACCACTCGAAACTCGAATAAAGCCCCGACTCAAATCTAAACCTCTCGAAACCTGATCAACGGCCTGACCCGAATCCGAACCCCTTGAAACCTGAATAATGACCCGACCCAAATTAAAACTGCTCGAAACCCGATCAACGGGCCGACCCAAATCTGAACCGCTCAAAAACCCAATAACGGGCCGACCCATATTCGAACTGCTCGAAACCCGTATAACGAGCCGACCTAAATTTGAACCGCTCGAAACTCGAATAATAGGCCAAGCTGAATCCAAACTAATAATCAAGTGTATATTAGTATGAATAATATAGCATACAAGAATTTTAAATAACAGTAGTGTAAACGCATGTAATGTAATGTGTGAACTCATGAATCCACTCTTTTAATTTTTGCATAACGTCGCATGTTACCAACCCGATTAGTAACCTAAACCCAAATCTAAATCGCTCGTAAGCCAAATAACGAACTGACCGGGATCCAAACCCCTCTAAACCCGAATAAAGACACGACCCAAATTTGAACCGCTCGAAACTCAAAAATGGACCGACCCGAATTTGAACTGCTCGAAACACCAATAACGGGGAAATTCGGATTCGAACTGCACAAATCCTGAATAACGAGCTGACCCAAATTCGAACCGCTCGAAACTCGAATAACAGGCCGACCCGAATCCAAACTAATAATCGAGTGTATATTAGTACGGATAATATAGCATACAAGAATAGTAAATAACAGAAATAGTGTAAACGCATTTGATGTAATGCACGCACTCATGTATACGCTCTTTTGACTTTTGCGCAACGTCGCATGTTACCAACCCGAATCTGAACCACTCGAAACACGAATAATGGGCCGACCACGATCCAAACCACTCGAACCTTAAACAAAGACCTGGCGCAAATCCGAACCGCTCGAAACTCAATCAACGGGCCGACCCGAATCCGAACCACTCGAAACCCCAATAAAGGGACGACCCGGATCCGAACTGCTCAGAACCCGAATAACGAGCCAACCCGAATTCATACCGCTCGAAACCCGAATAACAGGCCAACCCGAATCCAAACTAATAATCGAGTGTATATTAGTACGAATAATATAGCATACAAGAATTTTAAATAACAGAAGCAGTGTAAACACATGTGATGTAACGCGTGCACTCATGAATACGCTCTTTTGATTTTTGTGCAACGTCATTCATTACCAACCCTAATAGTAACCCAAACCCGAATCTGGACCGCTCTAAACCCGAATAATGGGCCGACCAGGATCCAAACCCCTCAAAACCCGAATAAAGACCCGATCTGAATATGAACCGCTCAAAACCCGATCAACGGGCCGACCCAAATCCGAATTTCTCAAAACCCCAATAATGGGCCGACACAGATCCAAATTGCTCAAAACCCAAATAACGAGATAACCCGAATTTGAACCGCTCGAAACTCGAATAATAGGCCAAGCCGAATCCAAACTAATAATCAAGTGTATATTAGTGCTAATAATATATCATACAATAATTTTAAATAACTGAAGTAGTGTAAACGCATGTGATGTAATGCGTGCACTCATGAATACGCTCTTTTGATTTTTCGCAACGTCGCATGTTACCAACCCGAATGGTATCCCAAACCCAAATCTAACCCGCTCAAAACCCGAATAACGCACCGATCTGGATCCTGAACACCTCAAAACACGAATAAAGACACGACCCGAATCTGAACCGCTCGAAACCCGATCAACGGGCCGACTCGAATCTGAACACCTTGAAACCTGAATAATGACCCAACCTGAATCCAAACTGCTCGAAAACCGATCAACGAGCCGACCCGAACCCGAACCACTCGAAAACCCAATAATAGGCCAACCCGAATTCGAACTGCTCTAAAGACGAATAACGAGCCAACCCAAATTCGAACCGCTCGATTCCCGAATAATAGGCCAAGTTGAATCCAAACTAATAATCAAGTGTATATTAGTACGAATAATATAGCATACAAGAATTTAAAATAACAGAAGTAGTGTAAATGCATATGATGTAATGCGTACACTCATGAATACGCTCTTTTAAGTTTTGCGCAACGTCGCATGTTACCAACCCGAATAGTAACCCAAACCCGAATCTGAAGCGCTCGAAACCCAAATAACAGGTCGACCGGGATCCAAACCCTTCGAAACCTGAATAAAGACACGACCCAAATTTGAACCTCGCAAAACTCGATCAATGGGCCGACCCGAATCTGAACTGCTCGAAACCCCAATAACGGGCCTACTTGGATCTGAACTGCTCAAAACCCGAATAACGAGCCGACCCAAATTCGAACCACTCAAAACCCGAATATCAGGACGACCCGAATCCAAACTAATAATCGAGTGTATATTAGTACGAATAATATAGCATATAAGAATTCTAAATAACAGAAATAGTGTAAACGCATGTGATGTAATATATGCACTCATGAATACGCTCTTTTGATTTTTGCGCAACGTCGCATGTTACCAACCCGAATAATAACCCAAATACGTATCTAAACCACTTGAAACCCGAATAATGGGTCGACCAGGATCCAAACCCCTCGAAACTCGAATAAACACTCGATTCGAATCTGAATCACTTGAAACTCGATTAACGGGCTGACCAGAATCTGAACCGCTGGAAACCCCAATAATGGGCCAACCTGAATTCAAACTGCTCAAAACTCGAATAACGAGCCGACTCGAATTTGAACCGCTCGAAACCCGAATAGCAGGCTGACCCGAATCCAAACTAATAATCGAGTGTATATTAGTACGAATAATATAGAATACAAGAATTTTAAATAATAGTAGTGTAAACGCATGTGATGTAATGCGTGCACTCATGAAGACGCTCTTTTAATTTTTGCAACACGTCGCATGTTACCAACACGAATACTAAGCCAAACTCGAATCTAAACCACTCAAAACCCGAATAGTGGGCTGACCAGAATCTAAACTCATCGAAACCTGAATAAAAACCAAACCCGAATCTGAACCGCTCGAAATGTGATCAACGGGCCGACCCAAATCTGAACTACTCGAAACCCCAAGAATGGGCCAACCCGGATCCGAACTGCTCAAAACCTGAATAATGAGCCGACCCAAATTCGAATCTCTCGAAACTCGAATAACAGGCCGACACGAATCCAAACTAATAATCGAGTGTATATTAGTACGAATAATATAGATTATTAGAATTTTAAATAACAAAAGTAGTGTATATGCATGTGATGTAATGTATGCACTCATGAATATGCTCTTTTAATTTTTTTGCAACATCGCATGTTACAAACCCAAATAGTAACCCAAACACGAGTCTGGACCACTCGAAACCCGAATAACGGGACGATCGAGATTTGAACCCCTCGAAACCTGAATAAAGACCCAACTTGAATTCGAACAGCTCGAAACCCGATAAACAAGTCTACCCGAATCTGAACCGCTCGAAACCTTAATAACGTGCCGACCCAGATCAAAACTGCTCGAAACTCGAATAACGAGTCGACCTGAATTCGAACTGCTCAAAACCTGAATAATACGCCAACCCGAATCCAAACTTATAATAGAGTATACTTTAGTACCAATAATATAGCATAAATGAATTTTAAATAACAGAAGTAGTGTAAACGCATGTGATATGATGTGTGCACTCATAAATACACTATTTGATATTTGCGCAACGTCTCATGTTACCAACCCGAAGAGTAACTCAAACCAGAATATGAACCGCTCGAAACACGAATAATCCAAACCGCTTGAAACCCCAATAACGGGCCAACTCGAATCTGAACTACTCAAAATCCGAATAACGAGCCGACCCGAATTTGAACTGCTCGTAACCCGAATAACAGGTCGACTAGAATCCAAACTAATAATCGAGTGTATATTTGTATGAATAATATAGTATAAAATAATTTCAAATAACAGAAGTAGTGTAAACACATGTGATGTAATGCCTGCACTCATGAATACGGTCTTTTGATTTTTGCGCAACGTCGCATGTTACCAACCGGAATAGTAACCCAAACCTCTCAAAACCCAAATAACGAGCAGACCGGATCTGAACCCCTAGAAACCCGAATAAAGACCCGACCCAAATCCAAACCGCTCGAAACTCGATCAAAGGGCCAACCCAAATTCGAACCGTTCGAAACCCTAATAACGGGCCGACTCAGATTAGAACTGCTCAAAACCCAAAAAATGATCCAACCCGAATTTGAACAGCTCGAAACCCGAATAACAGGCCAACCCGAATGTAAACTAATAATCGAGTGTATATTAGTACGAATAATATAGCATACAAGAATTTTAAATAACAGAAGTAGTGTAAAACATAGTGATATAATGCGTGCACTCATGAATATGCTCTCTTGATTTTTGCGCAATGTCGCATGTTTCCAACCCGAATAGGAACCCAAACTCGAACCGCTCGAAACCCAAATAACGGTCTGACCGGGATCCGAACCCCTCGAAACCCGAATAAAGACCCGACCTATATCCGATCAACTCGAAACCCGTTAAATGGGCCAACCCGAATCCGAACAGCTTAAAACCCAAATAACGTGTTGAGCCGGATCCGAACTGCTCGAAACCTGAATAACGAGCCGAACCGAATACAAACTGCTCAAAATCCAAATAACAGGCCTTCCCGAATCCAAACTAATAATCGAGTGTATATTAGTACGAATAATATAGCATACAAGAACTTTAAATAACAGAAGTAGTGTAAACGCATGTGATGTAATGCGTGCACTCATGAGTACCCTCTTTTGAATTTTGCGCAACGTCGCTTGTTACCAAACCTGAATCTGAACCGCTTGAAACTCAAATAACAGGTCGACCGGGAACCAAACCCCTCGAAACCCGAATAAAGACCCGACTCAAATTTGAACCGCTCAAAACCCGATCAGCGGGCCTACTCGAATCCAAACCGCTAGAAACCCCAATAACGGGCCAACCCTGATCCGAACTGCTCGAAACTCGAATAACGAGCCAACCTGAATTTGAATCGCTCGAAACCCAAATAACAGGCCAACCCGAATCCAAACTAATAATTGACTGTATATTAGTACGAATAATATAGCATACAGGAGTTTTAAATAACAAAGGTAGTGTAAATGCATGTGATGTAATGCGTGCACTCATAAATACACTCTTTTTATTTTTGTGCAATGTCGCATGTTACCAACCCAAATAGTAACCCAAACCCAAATACGAACCACTCAAAACCTGAATAATGGGCCCACTGGGATTCGAACCCCTCAAAACCAGATAAATACCTGACCCGAATCCAAATTGCTTAAAACTCGATCAACAGGCCGACCCGAATCTGAACCGCTCGAAAACCCAATAATGGGCTGACCCGAATTCGAATTGCTGAAAACCCGAATAACAAGCCAGCCCGAACTCAAAATGCTCAAAATCCGAATAACAGGCCGACCTATATCCAAACTAATAATCGAGTGTATATTAGTACGAATAATATAGCATACAAGAATTTTAAATAACGGAAGTAGTGTAAATTCATGTGATGTAATGCGGGCACTCATGAATACACTCTTTTGATTTTTGAGCAACGTCACATATTACCAACCCGAATAGTAACTCAAACCCGAATCTGAACCGCTCAAAACCCGAATAATGGGCCGATCGGGATCCAAACCCATCGCAACTCGAATAAAGACCTGACCTGAATCTGAACCGCACGAAACTCGATCAACGGGCCGACCCAAATCCGAACCGCTCAAAATCCCAATTACGGGTCGACCCGGATCTGAACTGCTTAAAACCTGAATAATGAGCTGACCCGAATTTGAATCGCTCAAAACCCGAATAACAGGCTAACCCAAATCCAAATTAATAATCGAGTCTATATTATTACAAATAATATAGCATACAAGAATTTTAAATAACAGAAGTAGTGTAAAGCATGTGATGTAATGCGTGCACTCATGAATACGTTCTTTTTATTTTTGCACAATGTCGCATGTTACCAACATGAATAGTAATCCAAACCCGAATCCGTACCGCTCGAAACCCAAATAATGAGCAGACTGGGATCTGAACCCCTCAAAATCTGAATAAAGACCCGACCCAAATCTAAACCTCTCGAAACCCGATCAACGGGATGACCCAAATCTGAATCGCTCAAACCCCAAATAACGAGCTGACCCGGATCTGAACTGCTCGAAACCCAAATAACGAGCTGACCCAAATTTGAACCACTCGAAACCTGAATAATAGGCTGACCTGAATTCAAACTAATAATTGAGTGTATATTTGTAAGAATAATATAGCATACAAGAACATTAAATAACAGAAGTAGTGTTAACGCATGTGATGTAATGCGTGCACTCATGAATACGCTCTTTTGATTTTTGCGCAACGTCGCATGTTACCAAATCACATAGTAACCCAAACCCGAATCTGAACCGCTTGAAACTCAAATAACGGACCAACCGGGTTTCGAACCCCTCGAAACCCCAATAAAGACCCGACTAAAATTTGAACCGCTCGAAACCTGATCAATGGGCCGACTCAAATCCAAATCGCTCAAAACCCTAATAACGGGCCAACCCAGATCTGAACTGCTCGAAACTCGAATAACGAGACAACCTGAATTTAAATCTCACGAAACCCGAATAACGGTCCGACCCGAATCCAAACTAATAATTGAGTATATTTTAGTATGAATAATATAGCATACAAGAGTTTTAAATAACAGAAGTAGTGTAAATGAGTGTGATGTAATGTGTGCACTCATGAATACTATTTTTATTTTTGCACAACGTCGCATGTTACCAACCCGAATAGTAACCCAAACTCGAATCCAAACCGCTTGAAACCCAAATAACGGACCCACCGGGATTTGAACCCCTCGAAACTCGAATAAAGACCCGACCCGAATCTGAACCGCTCTAAACTTGATCAACTGGCCGACCCAAATTCGAACTGCTCAAAACCCCAATAATGGGCCGACCCTAATCCGAATTGTTTGAAACCTGAATAACGAGTTGACCCGAATTCGAAATGTTCGAAGCCCGAATAACAGGCCGACCCGTATCCAAACTAATAATCGAGTGTATATTAGTATGAATAATATAACATACAAGAATTTTAAAAAACTGAAGTAATGTAAACTCATGTGATGTAATGTGGGCACTCATGAATACGCTCTTTTGATTTTTGAGCAACGTCGCATGTTACCAACGCGAATAGTAACTCAAACCCAAATCTGAACCGGTCGAAACCTGAATAACGAGCTGACCGTGATCCGAACCCCTCAAAACTTGAATAAAGACCCGACCTGAATCTGAACCGCATGAAACTCGATCAACGGGCCGACCCAAATCTAAACCGCTCGAAACCCCAATAATGGGCAGACCCGAATTTGAACTTCTCGAAACCTAAATAACGAGCCTACCCGAATTTGAATCGCTCAAAACCCGAATAACAGGCCAACCCAAATCTAAACTAATAATCGAGTGTATATTAGTAAGAATAATATAGCATAAAAGAATTTTAAATAACAGAAGTAGTGTAAATGCATGTGATGTAATGCGTGCACTCATTAATACGTTCTTTTTATTTTTGCACAACGTCGCATGTTACCAACGTAAATAGTAATCCAAACCCGAATCCGAACCGCTCGAAACCCGAATACTAGGCCGACTAGGATCTGAACCCCTCAAAATATGATAAAGACCCGACCCGAATCTGAACCTCTTGAAACCCGATCAAAGAGATGACCCGAATTTGAATTGCTCGAACCCCAAATAACGAGCAGACTCGGATCCGAACTGCTCAAAACTTGAATAACAAGCTGATCCGAATTCGAACCGCTCGAAACCCGAATAACAGGATGACCCGAATCCAAACTAATAATCGAGTGTATATTTGTACGAATAATATAGCATACAAGAATTTTAAATAACAAAAGTAGTGTAAACGCATGTTATGTAATGCATGCACTCATGAATATGCTCTTTTGTTTTTTGCGCAATGTCGCATGTTACCAACCCAAATAGTAACCCAAACCCGAATTTGAAGCGCTCAAAACCCAAATAATGGGCCGTCCGGGATCCCAACCCCATGAAACCTGAATAAAGACTCGACCCGAATCCGAATCTCTCGAAACCCGATCAACGAGCTGACCCGAATCAGTACCGCTCAAAACTCCAATAACGGGCTAACTCGAATCTGAACTTCTCGAAACCTAAGCAATGAGCCAACCCGAATATGAACTGCTCGAAACCCGAATAACAGGCCAAGCCGAATTCAAACTAATAATCGAGTGTATATTAGTACGAATAATATAGCATACAAGAATTTTCAATAACAGAAGTAGTGTAAACGCATGTGATGTAATGCGTGCACTCATGAATACGCTCTTTTAATTTTTACGCAACTTTGCATGTTACCAACCCGACTAGTAACACAAACCCAAATCTGAAGCGCTCAAAACCCAAATAACAAGTCGACCGGGATCCAAACCCCTCGAAACTCGAATAAAGATACGACCCAAATTCGAACTGCTCGAAACTCAATCAATGGGCCGACCAAATATCAACCGCTCGAAACCCCAATAACGGGCCGACTCGAATCCGAACTGCTCAAAACCCAAATAACGAGCCGACCCAAATTTGAACCACTCGAAACCCGAATAACAGGCCGACCCGAATCTAAACTAATAATTGAGTGTATATTAGTACGAATAATATAGCATATAAGAATTTTAAATAATAGAAATAGTGTAAACGCATGTGATGTAATGCATGCACTCATGAATATGCTCTTTTGATTTTTGTGCAACGTCGGATGTTACCAACTCGAATAATAACCCAAACCCAATTCTGAACAACTCGAAACCCGAGTAATGGGCCGACCAGGATCCAAACCCCTCGAAACCCGAATAAAGATCTAATTCGAATCTGAATCACTCGAAACCCGATTAACGGGCCGATCCAAATCCGAACCGCTCAAAGCCCTAAAAATGGGCCAACCCAGATTCGAACTGCGTAAAACCCGAATAATGAGTCGACCCAAATTTGAACTGCTCGAAACCTGAATAACAGGCCGACCCGAATCCAAACATATAATCGAGTGTATATTAGTTCGAATAATATAGCATACTAGAATTTTAAATAACAGAAGTAGTGTAAACGTATGAGATGTAATACGTGCACTCATTAATATGCTCTTTTAATTTTTGCGCAATGCCGAATGTTACCAACCCGAATATTTACTCAAACCAAAATTTGAAGCGCTCAAAACCCAAATAATGGGTCGTCCGGGATCCAAACCCCACGAAACCTGAATAAAGACCCGACTCGAATCCGAATTGCTCGAAACCTGATCAACGAGCTGAACCGAATCAGAACCGCTCAAAACCCCAATAACGGGATGACCCGGATCTGAACTACTCGAAACCTGAGCAACGAGCCGACCCGAATACGAACTGCTCGAAACCTGAATAACAGGCCAAGCCGAATCCAAACTAATAATCGAGTGTATATTAGTACGAATAATATAGCATACAAGAATTTTAAATAACAGAAGTAGTGTAAACGCATGTGATGTAATGCGTGCACTCATGAATACGCTCTTTTAATTTTTACGCAACGTGGCGTGTTACCAACCCAAATAGTAACCCAAACCAAAATCTTAAGTGCTCAAAACCCAAATAACAAGTCGACCAGGATCAAAACCCCTCGAAACTCGAATAAAGATACGACCAAAATTCGAACTGCTCGAAACTCAATCAATGGGCCGACCGAATATCAACCGCTCGAAACCCCAATAACGGGCCGACTCGAATCCGAACTAATAAACGAGTGTATATTAGTACGAATGATATAGCATATAAGAATTTTAAATAACAAAAATAGTGTAAACGCATGTGACGTAATGCATGCACTCATGAATACGCTCTTTTGATTTTTGCGGAACGTCGCATATTACCAACTCGAATAAAAATCCAAACCCAAATCTGAACCACTCGAAACCCGAGTAATGGGCCGACCAGGATCCAAACCCCTCGAAACCCGAATAAAGATCTGATTCAAATTTGAATAACCCGAAACCTGATTAACGGGCCGACACGAATTTGAACCACTCAAAGCCCTAATAATGGGCCAACCCGGATTCAAACTGCTCAAAACTCGAATAACGAGCCGACCCGAATTTGAACCGCTCGATATCCGAATAACAAGCCGACCCAAATCCAAACTTATAATCGAGTATATATTAGTTCGAATAATATAGCATACAAGAATTTTAAATAACAGAAGTAGTGTAAACATATGTGATGTAATGCGTGCACTCATGAATACGTTTTTTTCATTTTTGCGCAACGTCGCATGTGACCAACCCGAATAGTAACCCAAACCCGAATCTGAACCGCTCAAAACATGAATAACGGATCGACTGGGATCCGAACCCCATGAAACCCTAATAAAGACCCAACCCAAATTTGAACTACTCGAAACATGATCAACGGGCCGACCCAAATCTGAACTGCTCGAAACCCCAATAACGGACCGACCCGGATCCATCTGCTCGAAACCCGAATAACGAGCCAACCCAAATTCGAACCACTCAAAACCTGAATAATAGGCTGACCCGAATCCAAACTAATAATCGAGTGTATATTAGTACGAATAATATAGCATACAATAATTTTAAATAATAGAAGTAGTGTAAACGCATGTGACGTAATACGTGCACTCATGAATACGCTCTTTTGATTTTTGCACAACGTCGCATGTTACCAACACGATAGTAACCCAAACTCGAATCTGAACCGCTCAAAACCCGAATAAAGGGCTGACATGAATATAAACTCATCGAAACCTGAATAAAGACCAAACCCGAATCTGAACCGCTCGAAACCCGATCAATGGGCCGACCCGAATCTGAACCGCTCAAAACCCCAATGATGGGCCGACCCGAATCCGAACTGCTCAAAACTCGAATAATGAGCCGACCCAAAT
>JBCEWC010007969.1:0-20648 GCA_038996855.1 Solanum aculeatissimum | reverse complement strand
CACCTTTGTGTATGTTTCAAGCATGTTAAGTAGTGTTGTTTGGAGGTTACTTGAGCTTTTATTTGCTAATTGTCGTCTTCCATGTTTTGTTTGACGCAAATTAATAGGAAGCCCTAGATTCCCTTTAAGTCTAGAACCTCCAATACTAGAAGTCCAATGCCTCTTGGACATTAGGAGGGACGATAGGCACCTTAGGATTCGTTAGACTTTTCTATTTCTTTAGTACGCTTTAAGTTAAAAATAAATAAATCAAAACTTAGGAGGGATAGGGGTAGATAGGACCCTCGGACATGATGAAATACACTCGAGCTAAAAATGGGAACGAAACTTTGGTTTTCGTCCCTTGGCTTAAAATAAGCCTTGTGAGCTAAATCGACAAACTTGATTTGTCTTCCGAAAATAAAAGTCGAGTATCTGATCCGAGTGGAAAATCCCGCTTAGTCTAAATTTATTTTCTTCTTTCTTTGCTTCATAATTATTTGGGGTAGTTTATTTATTAATTTATCCTTTAAATTGCTTTATTTCCTTTCACTTAGGCAAAAACTTTTAGGAAAATGATTTTTAAATAATTTGCCCTTCCTTAAATAAAGTTTGCTATTAAAACCTTCTTTTCTCACTTAGAATATTTTTTAGGATAAACTTTTTAATAAAATTAAAGACCTTTATTTGTGACCCCCACATAGGATAGACACTGTCGGGACCTGCATTTGCGGACCTCGAGGGGTGCCTAACACCTTCTCCTTGAGGTAACCCGAACGCTTACTTAGACTCTGGTTAGCTTAACCCTTAGGATTAGTTTTAGGCCTAGAATGGTGTCCTAATGCACCTCAAATCATTATGTGGCGACTCTTCAACTTAAACAATCCCAAAAGAGTCGTTGCCACGATGTCGTCCAGGTTCCCTTTTTCGCGAGAAAAAATGGGGCGCGACACCTGGCCCAACACTATGAAGTATTATCCACTCTTGGTCCTAGCCCATCACAAATTTATCCCTTTGGGCTTACCCCAAAAGGCGTCTCAGAGTATTAGATCAAGTCTTTCACTTAAATAGCCCAAAACTCTCCCTCTCTTTTCTGATGTGGGATTTGCCTAAGCAAGGCATTACGTATTGTCATCCCAACACTCACCCCCCATAGGGACTCAATATCTTCATTGAGGTTTGCCTCACCACTGTACTAGTTGAGAGTTGGTGGTATCAGAGCTGACTTTTGACTAGTACGGTGGTGGGGCTGAGTGTAGGGATGGCAATAAGAAATTCCTAGCTCACTTAGGTAAATCTCACATTAGAAAATAGAGGGAGAGTTTTGGGCTATTTAAGTGAAAGACAGGATCTAACACTCTGGGGTGCCTTTTTGGGTAAGCCCAAAGAGACAAATCCATGATGGGCTAGGCCCAAGAGCGGATAATACTTCATATTATTGGGCTAAGTCATTACTGGTGGTATCAGAGCACAAGGTTTGAAAGCATCCTAGGGAGTTCAACATGCCACGTTGAGTAAAGTCTTGTTCATTGGTGTGAAGCGCACCATATCCATAAATAGGAGGCTATGAGATATTTTAGGAAAACTTTGCTTCTTTTCTACTCTATGTAGTACCTTCAAAGCTTTTGTATTCTAATGATTTTCCCTTGGTATTTTCAGAAATGGCTTCATGACATGTTCCTTTTCCAAGAGAAAATAATGCTAATGTGAACCAAGCTCCACCAACTTCTCCAGGTCCTCAAGCCCATCAAGTGGACCAAGTTGCCAATGATGAATTTAGAGTTGCCATCACTATGTTGGCTCATGTTGTTGCTTTAACAAAGACTCCTACTCTGACTTTAAGGATACTGGATTTTGCTAGGATGAATCTCTCAAAGTTTCATGGCTCTAAGGATGAGGATTCACAAGAGTTTGTTGATGAGATCTATATGATAGTGGATATCATAGGAGTGTCTTCTGAGGAAATGGTCGGATTGGTGGCATACCAACTTAAGGGTGTTTCTCAAGTATGATTCACTCAATGGAAGTCCGAAAGGGTTGATGAAGGAGTCATTGATCGAGAGATGTTCAAATATGCTTTCCTAGATCATTTCTTTCCAATTGAACTACGGGAAGCTAAGGTGATGAAGTTCATGAGTTTGAAGCAAGGGGTATGAGTGTGAGGAGGTAAGCCCTCAAGTTCACAAAATTATCCAAATTTTCTCCTTTCTTGGTAGCTGATTCAAGGGCTCGTATGAACAAATTCAGTTTGGGTGTGTTTGACTTGGTGAAAATAGAATGTGAGACCGCCATGATTGTTAAGGAAATAGATATCTCTAAGATTATGACGTATGTAGAACAAGTAGTGAGTGAGAAATTACAAAAGATGAGGTCAAGGGAGTCTAAGAGGGCTCATCATGATAGAGGGTTCTCCTATGGTAAATCAGGTGGTGGTTGATTCCAACAAGGTCAAGGGTCTTCAAAGGGAGCTACTCAAAAGTTTGACAAGGAAAAAGGGGTCAATCCCAAGGCTCAAGGAGATATTGTGAGAGGTGGTGCTATTTCTCCTAGGTGCCCCAAGAATGAGAGGAACCATGTTGGTGAGTGATTGAAGGGTACCAATATATGCTTCGGGTATGAAAAAGTAGGACACAAGATCGCTGAATGTCCCATTATTGCTAACAAGTATAAGGGAGGTCGTTCACAAGGTTAGGTATCTCAGAAAGGGCAAGTGCAATGAGGTACCCAAGTTCAAGGTGGTGGTCCCCATGGTAATCAGTTTTATGCTTTGCATGCTAGACAAGAATTTCATGAGTCTCCGTATGTGGTTACCGGTATGTTAAAAGTCTTTGATCATGATATATATGCCCTACTTGGCCCCGGTGTTAATATGTCTTTTCTTACTCCTTGTATCACCATAAAATTTTATGTGCTTCTGAGAGTTTTCCTAGAGCCCTATTCTATTTATACTCCTATTGGTGAGTCAATTCTAGGCAAGAAAGTCTATAGAAATTGCCCCATGTCAGTCTTGCATAAAGTCATCCTATGTGATCTAGTTGAGCTTTATATGACTGATTTTAATGTTATTCTTGGTATGGATTGGTTGCATGCATCCTATACTTCTATTGATTATAGGACCTGCAAGGTCACTTTCCAAATTCCTAATGAGCCTACTCTTGAATGGAAGGGGACCAATTCTATGTTCAAAGGGAGGTTTGTCTCTTATATAAAATCTATAAAAATGATTTCTAAAAGTTGTCTATATCATGTGGTTCAAGTAATGGATATTGAGTCCCATATTCCTTCTCTTGATTTGGTCCCTATAGTAAATGAGTTTTATGATGTCTTTCTTGATAATTTACCTAGTCTTCCTCCCGTTAGGAAAGTTAATTTTGGTATTGATCTTTTGCCTGACACCGAACCTATCTATAAACTCCATATCACATGGCTTAGACGAAGTTGAAAGAATTGAAGGATTTTCTTGATAAAGGTTTCATAAGGCCTAGTGTGTCACCATGGGGTGCTCGGGTATTATTTGTAAGAAAGAAGGATGGTTCACTTTGAATGTGTATGGATTATGGACAATTGAATAAGGTAATCATCAAATACAAGTATCCACTTCCAAGGATTGATGACTTATTTGATCAATTGCAAGGTGCAAGCTATTTCTCTAAGATCGATCTCCAGTCTGAATATCACCAATTGAGGGTGAAGGATGATGACATTCAAAAGATAACATTTAGAACTCGGTATAGTCATTTTGAATTTTCGGTTATGTCTTTTGGACTAACAAATGCCCCTGTTGCTTTTATGGATTTGATGAGTAGAATCTTCAAACCGTATTTGGATATGTTTGTGGTGGTTTTTCTAGATGATATATTGGTTTATTCAAGGGATGTGAAGGACCATGAAGAGCATTCGAGGATTGTGTTGCAAACATTGAGAGATAAGCAACTCTTTGCCAAATTTAGTAAGTATGAATTTTGGTTGAGAGAGGTGGCTTTTCTTGATCACATTATTTCAGGTGATGGTTTAGAGTTGATCCAAAGAAAATAGAAGCGGTAAAGAATTGGCCTAGACCATTGTCTCCATCTAATATTAGAAGCTGTTTGGGTTTGGCTTGCTACTATAGAAGGTTTGTCGAGAGGGTTTCCTCCATCGCTTCTCCTTTGACTAGGTTGACCCAAAGGAAGGTAAAATTCTTGTGGTCCGAGGAATGTGAAAGGATCTTCTAATATTTAAAGGATTGTCTTAATTCGGCTCATATTTTTACATTGGTTGAGGATTTTAATGGTTTTGTTGTATGTTGTGATGCCTCACATATAGGCTTGGGTTGTGTTTTGATGTAATATGGAAAGGTCATTGACTATGCTTCAAGACAGTTGAAGATGCATGAAAAGAACTATCAAACACATGATCTTGAATTGTTGGTTGTTGTGTTTACATTAAAATTTTGGCGACACTACCTTTATAGGGTGTATGTTGATATATTCACTAACCATAAAAGTTTACAATACGTGTTTAGCCAAAGGGATTTGAACCTAAGTCAATGGAGATGGTTGGAAATTTTGAAAGATTATGACATGAGTATAGTGTATCACCCCAGAAGGATAATATTGTGGCTGATGCATTGAGTAGAATGTATATGGGTACTGTGGCATATGATTAGAGTGGAAATAAAGAGTTGGTTAAAGAATTTCATCGTTTGGATTGTTTGGGTGTGAGAGTGAACAGTTTGAACAATGGTGGAATATTGATACCAAATGGGGCAGAATCATCTATAAGAGAAGTTCAAACAAAACAAGACATGGATCCTACTTTAGTCAAATTGAAGAAATTGGTGGTTGATAAGAAGGTAGAAGTCTTTTCATAAGGGGTAAATAGGGTATTGCATTATCAAGGGGGATTGTGTGTATCCAGTGTGGATGGACTAAGGGAGAAGATACTTGATGAAGCTCATAAGTCTAATTAATCTATTCATCTAGGATCCACCAAGATGTATAGAGATTTGAAAGAAGTGTATTGGTGGAATGGCATGAAGAAAGACATAGCAAGGTATGTGATGGAATGTGCCAACTGTCAACAAGTGAAAGTAGAACATCAAAGGTCTGGTGGTTTAACCCAAGATATTGAACTACCCACTTGGAAGTGGGAGGAGGTAAATATAGACTTCGTCATGGGTTTGCCAAAGACTAGAAAACAATTTGACTCAATCTGGGTGGTTGTGGATAGAATGCTAAAAATAACCCACTTTTTACCGGTAAAGACCTCTTACGGTTTGGAAGACTATGCTAAGGTTTACATTCATGAGTTAGTAAAGTTGCATGAAGTGTCATTGTCCATCATATCGGATAGATGGGCTCAATTCACTTCTCATTTTTGGAAATTATTTCAAAAGGGTCTTGGTACGAAGTTAAAGCTAAGCACTACATTTCATCCTCAAATGGATGGACAAGTCGAAAGAACAACACATATGTTGGAGGATATGTTCAGGGCTTGTGCACTCGATTTCAAAGGAAGTTGGGATAATCATTTGCCCCTTATCGAATTTGCCTACAATAATAGTTTTCATTCCAGCATTGGTATGGTTCCGTTTGAAGCATTATATGGTAGGTGGTGTAGGTCACCGGTAAGATGGTTTGAGGTTGGAGAAAATCCTTAATCAGACTAGATTTGGTACTCGATGCTATGAAGAAGGTGCAAAACCATAAGAGAGAGATTGAAGGCTTCTCAAAGATGTAAAAAGTTATATGTTGGTATTAGATAGAGGGAACTAGAGTTTAATGAAGGTGATTGGGTATATTTGAAAGTTTTCCCAATGAAAGGAGTGATGTAATTTTTCAAGAAAGGTAAATTGAGTCCTAGATATG
Source organism: Solanum aculeatissimum (assembly GCA_038996855.1). Classification (NCBI taxonomy): domain Eukaryota; kingdom Viridiplantae; phylum Streptophyta; class Magnoliopsida; order Solanales; family Solanaceae; genus Solanum; species Solanum aculeatissimum. Next base: position 14,820 of record JBCEWC010007969.1, on the reverse strand, counting down.
TGGGACCTTATGAGGTAGTGAAGAAAGTTAGAAAGGTATCTTATGAACTAAATTTGCCTATGGAATTAGCCATGGTTCATTTGGTGTTTCATGTTTCTATGCTAAGGAAATGCATGGGTTATCCTAATTCTATTATTTTATTGAAGGATATGACAATCGAGGAAAACCTGATTTATGAATAAGTACCAGTTGAGATCTTGGACTAACAAGTGAAGAAATTGAGAAATAAAGAGGTTGCATCTGTCAAGGTGATGTGGAGAAACCAACAAAGTGAGAGTGTTGCTTGGGAGGCTGAGGCAGATATGAAGAAAAGATACTCTTACCTCTTTCCTTCTACTCAATCTTGAGGTACTTAATATGATCTATTCCTTCAAAATTCTCACAAATGCGTAAAATTTGATGTATAAGTATGAAGATTTTTATGAAATGATTAATAAGTTGTATTTTTGCATTTATGCTATGATAATGACTCTGTCTTGCTCTATTCAAGCGTAAACCTGTATCATTCGAGGATGAATGATCCTAATGGGGAGATGTTTTAACCCCCCTCGTGTTTTAAGACCTGGAAAATAGAATGATAGAAGAAATTTTCTTATGGTCTGACTCTACGAGCCAAGTTACGGCCCGTAGATAGAACCACGGGTCATAAGTGGCCCCGTGGAAAGGGCCCAGGAAAAATGAGAATTTAGGATTTGAAGGAAGTTGACTTATGTGATACTAGATGGGTTGTACAAAATTTCACGACCCGTAAAAAAGGTCTCGTAGGAAGAGGCCCAGAGGAACCTAATTATTTTCTAAAGTTTGGACTTACCTTACGAAGGACTCTACTGCTCGTAAGTTTTTTCACAGGCATTGCTGCATGTTCGTGAGTCAAAAGATGAAATTCGAGTAGCTTAACTTTCATAGCACCCTGACCCATTAGAAGAATTACAAGCCATAAGTCAATCCACGGGTGTTAATGAAGGGTATTTTTGCCTTTTCCAATCGTTCTTAGTCCTAAACTACATTTTTTTGGATACCCTAACTACCTTAACCGACCTAGTCCATATAAGTTTTATTCCCAAAGTCATTCAAAGACTTTAACTCTCAATGTTTTTCCAAGGGTTTCCAATATTTCTCTCTCTAAGTCAAGGGCTCCATTGAAGCAAAAGCTTGAAGGCTAACTAAGAATTTTCCAGATTTCTCTCTCCAATTTTTAAGATTCTACTAAAGGTGTGCAGGGCTTCATTCATGGATTAGTTTCATCCATGGAGCCCAATCCAAAACCTTCTTTTTATCAAAGCTTTATGATGAATTCATATAGGTTTTTAAGCTATGATTCCTAATGCATGGATTATGATTTCTACATGATGATCATGACTTATTATGCCTGAATTATGATGAATTTCAAGATGTATGTGATTTTCAAGAAAACGTATGAGATTTCAAAGTATGCATGATTAGGACTTAATGTTTTGATGTGGGCTCCTTTGCTAATGCTCTAACTTGATTTTAATGCATGTTTTACTATATGAATCCTATCTAATTGTATGATTTTGAATCAAATGTCCATGGACCCATACTTAGCCCTAGTCTCTTATGATAAAGTTATGGATTTTCATGACTATAATCTCAAGTATGTAAAAGCGTGTTTTATGACCATGATGATGGTATGAAAGCTATGATGATGCTATGATAAAGAGGGTGATGAAATCCCTAATGTTTATAATGATAATGTCAAGGTGGGAATGTCTAACCATATTATGATAAAAGCAAAGTAAATGGACTATTCTTATGATATGATATTTTCATGAAAGCTATGCTGACTATTTTTTAATAATGAAAGCATGATTTTAATGAAGTATGAATTATGTTGAAAGTTATGTATACGCATGATTTAAAGTATTTTGTGGGATATGACTTAGCACCAAGAGGGCCTTGGTAGATGCCATGGTCCCATAACTATGTGCCACCATATTAATGATGTTTATGGTTTATGCCTTAAACCACGCTCTTGGATCCAATTAGCTTAAATGATGGACACTCACCATGCTAGGATAGATCCTAAAGGGTGGGGTCAAATTATGGTTCTCACCATGCTAGGATAGAGCCTATAGGGTGAGAATAGAGTTTACCTTGGCAAAGTAGACTCCTCGTAACTCGATGAGAGTGAATATCGAGATTCCATGTAATAGTCAGCTACATGGTCTTATGAATGTCGGTTATGGTTTTATTCCCACATACCTATGTAATAATGATAAATGGATTTTTATAATGCTTCCTCATATGATTTTAAACTTGCATGATCACACCTCATATTGATATTATTGTGATGTATTTTTATTCATGGCATACCTACATACTTTGTGCATTTTATGTACTAACGCATGATTCTTTATCTACATGACCTAATCATGTAAGGATGGACGACGAGGATACCATCCTATTTTGTGGCTAGCTTTCTAGATAGTGAGTTTGAAGACTTATTGGTGAGTTCCCATGCTTCGGGAACAAGCCTTATGATTGTTTTCCTTTATGTTAAGACTTTATCATTTTCATTTTTGATGTACATCTTGAGGGTGAGCTAGTTAGCTATGTGTTAGACCCTACCAAGATCTATTCTGTAGAGGCAAGGTTTGGACTATGGATGAATGTATATTCCCTATGGGAACTATGACATGTTATTTCTATGTACTTCCGCTTGCTTATTTTCTTACGTATGCTTATTTACCTTATGAATGTTTATGATACAAACACGAGGTTGGATGCGACGCCTTTGGGTATCACATTCTCTATGTCATGGCTTGGCCCTAGATCTGGATCGTGACAGCATGACCCAAAATTAGATAACGATTAAAGAAGAATAAAATAAAGCAAAAACAACCAAAATATAACACAAGAAATTCCAAAAACCTGGAGTCATGAGTACGAGAGTATCTAAAGTAGTACAAAAGAGTGATATAATTGACTCAATATAACACAAAGTTTTCTAATAATGTCTGATACAAATTCTAAAAAGAAAAGATAAAAATAATCTCAAAGATCCACGACGACTCAAAGTCTGAGCCTCACCGCTATGATCTGAGTAGATGGAAAATATCCCAAGAAGAGTGAATCAACTACCCTGTGTGAGTCCTTGTGCTCGATCTGCAGGGAGAAAATAAAGTAGGGATGAGTACACCGAAATGTACCCAATAGGTTCAACCAACTGGGTAAGAGAAATCGAACAAGTATGTAATAACAAAGAACCCTACACCTGCATCTAAAAAGGTTAGTACACAACAAAATATCCATAAAGCAAGATAAGGCCTCCCATATCATCAGTGATACACCACCATAAGAGATATAAATATAGTACATATAGCCTTATCAAATCACACATCAAGTGTCTCTAAACCTTTCCACCTTCTCGTGGTCAAGGATTTCATAACATACCAGCCTTGCCACTTGCCCATGGTCAAGGGTATCATAATGTCTCATCCTTGCCACCTGCCCGTGGTCAAGGGTTTCATAACATATCAGCCTTACCACTTGCCCATGGTCAAGGGTATTATAATGTCTCATCCTTGCCACCTGCTCGTGGTCAAGGGATTTATAAATATGAATCTCGCCCTTGCCTCCTGCCCGGGTCAAGGGGTGGTACAACTATGGAACATATTACCTTTGCCTCCTACTTGGGTCAAGGGGTGAAACATTACAACATAACATGCATGCAAGAAAGTCCATGATACCAATCCCAATATGTGTATAAACATAATCACAACATGATATGAATGATACAACAAAATCCTCAATTAATCACAAAGAGTAAAATTAGGTGCCACAACGGGTGTCACAATCTATCATAACATCTCATATAATCATAAATATATCAATGGGCAAGTATGTCAACAGTACCGGACCTCACTCGTCCCCACCATATAAACACATCATAATTATATATGAGCATCAAGTATAACACAAGTACCAAACCTTACTCATCCTCAAAATATAAATATAGGCATCAAAAGTATCTCATAAACCATCAAATTACCACAATATTTTCCCCAAATAGTACAAGCCTCAAATTATCTCAATATCATCTCACAGGATCTCAATCCATGAGTATTCATCCCAGATTAACAATAGAATCACAATTATCTCATAGATCAGCTAAATCAGAATCACATTTCCATCAATATCTCATTCCATCAACATAATTACTCATAAATCAGTCTAGATCTCACAATTACCACATAAACATTATCAATGACTTAAATCTAGTCCCAACAAGGTTAGCCAAACCTACCTCGATGCCAAAACTGCACTCGGACAATCTTTCAATCAACTCAAGCCTCCAAATACTCTTCGAATCGCTCAGCAACTATTAAAATCATATACTACACATAAAGAGGAGCATTTTGATACCCATATTGACATGAATTAGACTTAAGGACAAAACAGTCAAAATTAGGGTTAAAATCTTAAGTTCCTAAATCTGAAAATTGACTTTAAAATCAAGTTTTACATGGAAAATGGACTTTGTGCGTGAAAATTTCACTAAATTGGGTTAAAAACAAGTGAGAAATCAACATTTAAAGTTTGAAAATTATGGTCTAAACATCCCCAATTTTGGGCATTCAAAAGCATGAAATTCATGATAAAATCAAGATAAAACTTATGAAAAATAATTAAAATGGTGTTAGATTCACTTAACCCAAAATATTTCTTCGAAAATCTCTCTTCAAAATCACCTTAAAAGCTTTAAAAGTTCGAAAATGGAGTAAAAATGGTGACTTACAGATTTAACACAGTGTTGTTATCAAATGTACTCTTCGAACGCAGGTGGGGTCCCTTGAATGTGAAGAATTTACCAAAAATGACCTCTGCGATCGCGGAGACCGACCCGCAAATACGGAGAGTAAACAGGGGAGGGGGTCCACTCACTTGTGTTGCACGATCACGGAGCCCATCCTGCGAACGCGGAGTAGTACCAAATACTCCCTTGTCCATGAACGTGGATTAATCCTCTGTAAACATGGAAGGTAAATATACCCAAACCACTGCAAATGCAGAGAAGGAAATATAACTGCACCAAAAACTCAATACCAGCAATGCCTAGTCCAATTTCTAACTCAGAATGGACCCTCAAACCTCATCCGAACTCATAAATACACAAACAAAATATGTATCCATACCATAAAAAGCGATCCAGATTCAACGGAATCATCAAAAATTGATTTCAAGGCCTCCTGGCCACAATTACCAATATAACTCGTATAAACTAGTTTAAAACTCAAAATACCAAAATTGTTCTCGGCAACTCTGAAAAATATTGCGAGACCATTTCAAGCGTTAGTTTCACCATCCAAAACTACTGGAACTGTCAAAATTTTGATCCGAGCTTCCGAACTCCTAATGTTGACCAAAGTCAAACTTTGGTTCCGGAAATAACTCAAAACACAATTTGGGCCTAAAAATCTCATTTTAACTCCGAATTAAATTCTGTAACATCTCATAGACCAGTTTTAACATTTTAGAGCTAATGAAATTGATGAATCCCTGATCTAACACCATAAACTCAAAATGGTACAAAAATTCACTTTTACAACAACTTAAGCTTCCAAAAAGAGTCAAAACTCATATTTTCCATTTTTAAAATTCAGAATTGTAGTTCCAACATTATAGATAGTTCAAAATAGGGCCCAAAGCAACTTACAAAAGGGTAAAATAAAATATTTCACAAATAAGGCCAAAAATGACCAACCAGGTCATTACAATTACAAACTCTCTAGGACAACAAGTTATATGATAAATTCTCTAAATGTGAATTTTGGTTAACTTTTTTAGATTTTCTTGGTCATTTTATTACTGGTGATGGTATCAAGGTTGATGGCCAAAAGATTGAAGCAGTGATGGCTTGGCCGAGACCCTTGAATTCGACAAAGGTTTGTAGCTTTTTAGGCTTGGCAGGATATTATAGAAAGTTTGTTGAGGGATTCTCCTCTATCTCTACACCAATGAACAAATTGACAAATAAAGTGGATAAGTTTCATTGTACTGAAGCATGTGAACAAAGTTTTCAGGAGCTAAAGAGAAGGCTTACCACCACACCTACCTTGGCTCTTCCAGATGGCACCAAAGGTTACTTTGTATATTGTGATGCCTCAAAAATTGGCCTAGGTTATGTTCTTATGCAGCATGGTAGGGTTATCACATACGCTTCCAGACAGTTGCAGAAACATGAACAAAACTATCCTACTCATGACCTTAAGCTTGCCACTGTTATATTTTCCCTAAAGATTTTACAACATTATCTATATGGAGTTCATATTGATGTTTTCACCGACCGCTAGAGTCTCCAATATTTATTTAAGCAAAAGAAGTTGAACCTATGACAAAGAAAATGGCTAGAATTACTAAAGGACTATGATGTTGAAATTTTACGCCATCCCAACAAAGCTAATATTGTTGTTGATGCGCTTAGCTAGAAGCCCATAGGCAGTCTAAGCCATGTTGAAGTTGATAAGGTTAAAATGATAAAATATCTATGTTAGCTAGATAGTTTGTAGGTGCAACTAGTAGATGTGGAGGGTGGAGGTGTAATTATTTAGAATACACCAGAATCTTCCTTTGTTACTAAAGTAAAAGAGCGACAGTGCAAGGATCATAAGCTTATTACACTGAGGGAAAGTATTCCACAATAGAAGCATCTGTAGGGGTTGATCTTATCTCAAGGAAATATCTTTTTTAATGTGAATATATGATTTAAATAATGAGGGAACTACAACTCTCTACCCCTTAAGAAATATTTTCTCGCAATTTACCCTACGCTAGTCCCAGAAACAAGTGTGGATATTGGATCCTCGTGTCTTTTTATCTCTCCTAGGTGGTATCTTTTCCAAAATGGTTCCTCCAAAGTACCTTCACTAAGGGAATTCTCTTATTTTTAAGTTGTTTTATTTTACAAGCTTGAATAAGGATAGGTTCTTCATCATACGTTAAGTCTTGATTGACCTCAATAGATTCAACTGGTAGAACATGAGAGGGGTCAAAATGATATTTTCTGAGACACGTGGAAGACATTATGGATCTTGTCCAACTCAGGTGGTAATGCTAATTTATGTAAAACTGGTCCCACTCTTTCAAGTATCTGATAGGGTCCAATAAATCGGGGACTAAGTTTTCCTTTTCAGCCAAACCTTATAATTTTATTCCATGGAGATACCTTTACGAATACCTTATCACCAATTTGATACTCAATATCATGCCTGTTAAGATCAGCATATGATTTTTGTCTATCCAAAGCAATCTTTAGACGATCCTTGATCACTTTTACCATGTCTTCTGTTTGCTACACAATTTCAAGACCAGTAAGTTTTCTTTCACTAACTTCACTCCAACAAAGATGAGTCTGACATTTTCATCCATATAAGTGTTCATAAAGAGGCATTATAATACTCGATTGGTAGTTATTATTGCAAGCAAATTCTACCAAAGCCAAATGTTTGTCCCAATTACCCTCAAACTCAATGATGCATGCTTAAAGCATATCCTCCAAAATTTGTATCACTCTTTCTAACTGACCGTCTGTCTAAGGATAAAATGAGGTGCTAAAATTAAACTTAGTACCCAGGCCTCTTGCAAGCTAGACAAAAATTTAGATATAAACCTCGGGTCTCAATCATAGACAATAGAGATAGGGATTCCATACAGCCTTACAATCTCATTAATGTATAATTCTGCTAACCTCTCAAGTGAATATTCTATCATGATTGCTAAGAAGTGAGCACTCTTCGTTAAGCTATCCACTATCACCCATATTGCATCATGATTTCTTTGAGTGGGAGGAAGTCTAGAAAAAACGTCTATTGTTATTCTCTCCCATTTTTATTCTAGCATCGAAAGAGTTGGAATAACCCAATTAGGACTTGATGTTCTACTTTTACTTGTTGACAAACCAAATATTTTGAAATGTACTCCACAATGTCTTTCTTCATACCATTCCACCAATAGTGTTCTTTAAGGGTCAGATACATCTTCGTACCTCCAAGATGCATGACATATGATTAAGTGTGTACTTCATTCAAGAATTTTCTTCTTAATATTTCATCATTAGGGACACACGACCTATTTTGATAAAACAAGACACCATCCTCTGTTAATGAAAAATCATGTTTTCCCTATTTTGAACTTCTTTGATCATTATCACGAGTTTCTTATCTGACTTTTGTTCTCTAACTTGTTTATGTAATACTGGTTTTAATTTGCAATTGGGCAATAACTGAACCATACGAATCAAGTGCAACAGGAACGTTCATGGCTCTTAACTCAGGAAGAAAATACAATGGACTCAAGGATAGGCTTGCAAAGGATTTGTGACTTAAGGCATCTGCAACCATATTAGCTTTACCCGGATGATAATCAACTATGCAATCATAATCTTTAATGAGCTCAAGCCATTTATATTTGGCTTAGGTTCAACTCTTTTTGTGTACTCAAGTATTTTAAATTCTTGAGATCAGTGAATATATGAGATTTCTCTCCATACAAATGATATCTCCATATCTTTAAGGAAATTACTATAGCAACGAGTTCTAGATCATGAGTAGGATAATTCAATTCATGTGATTTTAGTTTTTGAGAGGCATAAGAAATAACTTTCTCTTCGTGCATCAAAACACACCCTAGACCAAGATGAGAAGCATCACTATATATCAGATACTCCTTCCCCTTCATTGGTAGAGTAAGTATAGGATCTTGCGTCAACAATGATTTAAAAACTTCAAAGCTTTCTTGGCATTTGTTATTCTAAGTAAGCTTTGCTTCCTTCTTCAAGAGTTTAGTCAAAGGGGAAGCTATAACGGAGAAGCCTTTAACAAACCTCCTGTAGTATCCTGCCAAACCCAAGAAGTTTTTTTCCTCCGTTGGACCTTTGGGAGGTTTCCATTCAACAATTGCTTGAATTTTACTAGGATCCATCTTTACACCTTCGGCTTACACGACGTGTCCCAAAATATTCACTTTATTGATCCAAAATTCACACTTGAATAGTTTAGCATAAAGTTCTTTCTTTTTCAAAATTTGCAAATCAATTTAGAGGTGTTTATCAGAATCTTCACTATCCTTGGAACATACTAAAATATCATATATAAATACTACCAAAAATTATCTAGATGTGGATTAGATACTTGATTCATTAAATCCATGAATATCGCTAGAGCATTAGTCAATCCGAATGGCATCACCAAAAATTCATAATGACCATACCGAGTTCTAAAAGAAGTTTTAGGAATTTCTTTCTCTCTAATGCGCAGCTGATGATAGCCAAACCTCAAATCAATCTTTGAGAATAAATTAGCACCCTTCAACAAGTCAAATAAAACATAAATCCTTTGTAGTGGATATCTATTCTTGATTGTTATTTTATTTAGTTGTTTGCAGTGAATACACAGCCTAAGAGTTCCATCCTCTTTCTTTACAAATAAAACAGGGGCTCCCCAAGGAGAAACACTAGGATGGATAAAACCCTTCTCAAGAAGTTCTTGTAACCGAGTTTTCAACTTATTTAGTTCTACTGGATCCATCCTATAAGGAGTGATAAAAATAGGAGTAGATCCAAGAATAAGCTCGATTGAAAATTCAACTTTCGTTTTCGAGGGTAACCCAGGAAGATTTTTGGGAAGACTTCTAGAAAATCACACATGGTAGGTATATCCTTAAGATTAGGACTCCCCAAACATATATCAATTATGTGAGAAAGATATGCATCAACACCTTGCCAAATCATCTTTCTTGCCAAGGCCATAAAAATAATACTAGATGTCAATGATCTTTCACCTTGTACAATGCTACGAGAAAATATAGGGTCCTTTAAAGTCACATGCTTTGACCTAAAATCCATTACTGCATGATATTTATAAAGACAATCCATCCCAATAATAACATCAAAATCTTAGAAGGGCATTTTAATCAAATCAGCTAGGAATGCTAGGTTTTCGATCATGAAGGGACAAGCTCAGTAAATTTGATTACAAACAACTTGGTAGTGCAAGGTACTTTCAACCAGCACATCATAGTTAAGCCTCACAGACTTCACATTCTCAGGAGGAATGAGTGATGAAAAAATATAAAAATATGTATAACTAGGATCAAACAATGTACACACACATAAGTGAAATAAGTGAAATATTACCAACAATCACGTCTTAGCCATATTAATCACCCCTCTATTTCATATCATAAGCTCTTGGAGTATCCCTTGGCCCACTAGATTGATTTGCTTCACTTGCTCCTGCCGCTTAGATGTTTTTTGGTCCTGCACCTCTATTGGTTTGAGGAGGATTAGTAAAAAGATTTTGAACTGAGCTTTCAATGCGTAAGGAATGAACCTGTTTAGGGCAGTCCTTCACTTTATGATCAAAGTTGTCATAATTAAAACATGCACCAAAAGCAACCAAATTCGTTGCAAAACAACCAAATTCTTTCTGATGGTATCATTCAAACCGTCTTCAAATCTCTTGCACTTATATTTCTCCTCTATAATAATATTTCTAGTATAACAAGAAAGCCATAGAAACTTTTGTTGATATGTATCAATAAACATGCCTTTTGCCTTAAATATAAAAACTTTTTTTTCTTAACATCACAGTAGACAAGTGGAAAATAATTCATATGAAATTCCTTAACATAATCATGCTACGTAAGAATAAGAGGTTTTACCTTGGCATTTGGAACACTTACCTACCAATCATAAGGATCCTTTTGTAATAGTGAGACAACATACTTGAATTTGGCAACATTTGAACACTCCACGAAAAGAGAAACAACCAGGATCACCAGCTAAGGCCCCTAAATGACTGTTCAATGATGCTCAAACACCCTCTCCATGCGTTCCAGCCATTGTTCAGCATTAATGGGATCAACAATGCCTTCAAACTATATTCCACTCATTTTTCTCATTTTCTCAAAGATTATTCCATTGAGATCATACATTGCTTCAGCCATGTGGTGGAAGAATTCAGTGATTTATTGGAGAGTAGGATTCATAACCTGAGTGTTATAGCTCATATGAAGATGTGGCTAGGTCTTACACCCTGTTGTTTTCCCACTTCAGATTCACTAGTGCGGGAGGCAGATGGATCTGAGAAATATTTGCCAACCCCTTCTAGTGCATGAGGTTGGAATAAGAGTTATCCAATCCTTTGCATAAAGCTTCCATAGGTTTATTAGAGGAAGATGTCATAATTTAATTTCTTCAAAAGGGAAGATCACATTGCATTAGGGACATATACATGATGCATATGCACTCTACAAGCAATAAAATAATAGTAATCATGTAAATGAGTTTTATATGTATTAGTGGTTGTATTTTGTTATTCAAGGCTTGCTTTGTGTATATTTATGGCTTGCATATGAATAGAGATCTGTTATAACTTAGTATGTTGTATTGCATCTATAGTGGTTATGTACAAGTGATTTCTAGGTCTTGGGAGGGTGTTTTAGTTGTTGTACATGTATATATATCAGGTATCAACTCTATTTCTTCCTAATTAGCTTGTTAGTTGATATTTGGAGAACTCTTTTTTGCCCTCACACCTATTACTAGTTGTTCTAGGTTAGGGTCAGGATTTTTTATTGAGGGGTATGATAGGTACCGTCTGACCTAAAATTTAGGTCGTGACAAGTTAGTATCAAAGCAGGGTTCATTGGTCTCACTTGTATAGAGATATCATCTAGTAGAGTCTTGCAGATGGGTGTGGAGACTTCTATGGCCTATCTTTAGGAGGCTACAAGATGTGTTAGGAAATTTTTCTGTAATTGTATCCTTCATGCAACTATTATGTTATCGTGTTATCGGTCTCCTAGAATCTTACTTAGCTCATTCTCTTATAGTTATAGCTTACAGAGGTTTACCTACAGGCGGAGACGAGGAGGCAGCACCAGCTTTGGACTGGGACCTTTTCTCAGAGCATATTAAGGAGAGTTTAGATGTCCCTATTCCGTTGCAGCTGAAGTGACTAGTAATTCCACCACCTCTAGCTGCCCCTATTATGACACCTACAGTTTAGGCGACTATCTTCGAACTACTTTCAGCTCTTAGGGCGCACAATAGGCACCCATTCTAGCCCTAGAGCTAGCCCCAATACAACTAGTGCAACCTCTAGCTCCTGTTCTAGTAGAGCTTGCAACCCCTACCGCCTATCCAAACATTGTAGAGGGTGTTAGAGCTTATGAAGGTAAGCGAGTACTTGGCTATTTTCTAAAATTAGGCCCTCTGAGATTTTTAGGAGCGATTGGGGAAAATGCCAACAAGCTTCTAACAACCTCTAAGGAGAGGTTGCATACTTTTAGATTGTTATAGTCCACAAGCATAGATTTTATAGCATATAAATTAGACGAGGCTTCATGATAGTGGTGGTATGGTTATTTGGGTACCAAACCAGTGGGGTCACCACCAGTCTCGTGGATAGAGTTATCTAATGCTTTCGTTGCCAGATTTGTTGTAATGACACTCTAGGTCATTTATGTATTTTTTAGATTAATTTAGCAATTTGAGCATGTGCATAGTGACCTCAGGCCATTTTTTACTTATTGATACTATTATTGTGGTTGTTGGGTGAATTGGTTGTGAGTTATATAGCTTTTCGAGTTGAATGTAAGATTATAACTGTAAAATAAGTTTTCTAGTACAGTAATAGTAAATGGCCTCAAAGTGGAATTCTAACAATTCTATCAGCTCTGAAATGGCCAAATTAGGCTAGGAGGATGGCTGGCCCGAGTCTTGGGAGTTTCAATTTGAGTTTAATTAGGAATTTGTGAAATTAGTTCAATAATAAGCTAAAAACTAGTTTTCGATGAAAACCTAGGTAAATATGCTCAAACGGGATTTTTGATAGTGCGGCCACTCCATAACATCAAATATGGTCTAAAGTTACCTTTCATTTGATGGCAGAGACTTCCAACTACATTTTGACTCCTTCAGTTCTTTTAGTTAAAATTAGCCAGAAAGAAGTGACACCCTCATTTTAACGTAATGAGCTCCGTTGGAAATTATGACTGCACCATTTGATCCGGAAGATCAAAATCAATATGGTTACATAGTTTGTTTGCATAAACAGATATCATATGGGCCCGAAACACCCCGGAGAAGTTTTAGAGTTGGCTGAAGCAGCATAGTACAACAAGACCTCTGTGTGCGTGGAGGTTTGCCCGTATGTGCGACATGGCATGGACGGCAAGCCTCATGTCTGTGTGTCTAGGCTGACATCTGCAAAAGGCTGGCAAAGAAAGCTCTGCATCCGCAGAGCTAGCCCACCTTTGCGGAGGCCAAAAAGTGGGGCGGTGGCAGCCTTATAGAGGCAATGTCATGAAGGACGAGGGAAAAAACACAAAACAACCATAACCTTTTATCTACATATCCAAATTAAGCGATTCAAAAGGCTAAATTTGGTGAGGAATGCCATGGGGGCATCGGATTTCAGCTTCGTTATGTATTTTGAGGTAAAATTCACTAGGTTTTTTTAATATACTTATGTAAATTGTCAGAAACATCATGTTGTGATATCTCAGTTGTTTTTAATATTAGAATTAAGTGAAATTTAGATCTGAACTGTATTACTTTGTAAGTCACACGTTGTGGTATACTCAAATTTTGTTGGCTTGACTATATTTATGAGTAATTTGATCAGTGAGTTGTTGTAAGAAATATTATTTCGATAAGAAATGTAACTTGATTTTTGAGCTCTCTCTTAGTGTTTTGAGCTCAATATCTGGCTATGGATTTAGGATGATGTAGAGGTTGGTTTGGTATTTCGGGTGTGGTCCCAATTTTTTTCCATTTTAGTCGCAATTGATGTATTTTCCCTGATTCTTGAGATATTACAGCCAAAATAACCATATTTATATTATGATTCATGTTTTGGCAACTGAGCAGTATCCATAGGCAATCACGAAGGTAAAATCTCATGTGAACTAATCTGAAGTGCATGGATTCACCTTCCAGATAGGCTAGGTTTCTTCTTCTTCTTCTATACTGAGTTGAAACATGTGATATGTGTCCATATATTGTTAGGATTTGTTGAGTATAGACCATACCTAATGGGTTGATCTTTTGATCACTATTTTCGACTTTGTAATAGTTATATATGTTATCCTAGCTGGTTGTTAGTATGGTTACGCTCTGAATGACCTTATTGGGAATTAAATGTAAACTTATGCCATGTGACTGGTATGTATGTGTCACGACTCGGATAACGGGCCAAGACGTAACATGGCGAAGGAGAACCTGAAAGTCATCGATCAAGCCATCATAGCATCATCACACACAACATCGATTCGGAAGCGCAGAAAAGTAAACACATAACATATAAATTCTAAGGAAATCAGGGTTTTGGACTCAAGTTATGGGGATGTTGTCGGGAATGGGATGCACATGAATCACATAGCACATAACAGTTATCTTTAAGGGGCGGGTAAGTAGTACTAAAGCTATGGGGGCACATTGAGGTTATGTTACTTTCCATATAGTACATAATCAACACACAATACTAACATCAAAACATAAGAATAATCAAATACCATTTCCATAATCAAGGCTTGTAAAGCATAACATTTCAATAGTCATAATATCAAATAATTATAATCCAACATACAAGAGTTAAGCTTGTCCAACAAGCCTCTACATAAGATAAGCGGCGCCTCGACATAGTTTGAGGCTCAACCTCAATACATAAGTAAAGAAAAGTAAGAAGAACACTAGGTAGATAGAAAGTGGCTATTGCCCTTGAAACAAAGGGCTCACCACAAGCAAGTAGCTTCAAGAGAATCACTCGTCGTGCAAAGGTAGATAGAGGTCGTCGC